>JAHWFO010108063.1:798473-902470 GCA_023313115.1 Rhysida immarginata
TCCTTTTAAATGAAGATTTTTAGGTTAATCCTACCAAACTATGCAAAGAATCTGTAATGCTTTTACAGGGTGACAATAAATTATGGCAACTCATTGTGTACAAATTTTTTAATCCAAAAAACGAAAAGTAAAGCAATTGACAACTAATAAATGGAACATGGTCCCTTGGTAATAACATGGCCATTCGGTTTCCAAGTGGGCTCCTTTGGCAGCGATACAAAGCCCCAAACGTGTCTTGAACAAAAAACTTCGGGCGACAATCGGGCCCATTATTGGTGCAGGGACTTCTTCAGCAACTCCAAACTGTTGTGGCGTTTAGTACAGGTCCTGGCTACCAAGATCGACCATACCCTGTAATCCATCGGATTGAGATCCGGCGAGTAGGGCGGCCACTGCTGAGACGTGATGAAATCCGGAAAATGGCTCTTGCAGCACTCCTGCGCCATTTTCGAAAGGTCCAGTCAGCATTGCCGAAATACTGCCGAGCCCAAGGAAGTACCACAGCCTCAAGAATGTCACGACGGTAAACTTGTTGGTTGATTTTGACTTCTTGGTCCACGCAAATTCCGCCCCAGACCATCACGACTGCGGATTGTCGCGACGTTCGATGGCTGCAGAGGTACCGGGCGCTCTGCTGACCACACTCTGCCGTTTTGGTCATTGTGTGCCTGCTCCACAGTGAAGAGCTTCTCGTCTATGAAGAAGATGCGCTTCTATTTCTCACCTGCGGCCAGACGCTTGAGTTGGCGGGATCTGTGGGGAGCTGGACTTTTTGGAGCTTGTAGGGCTTCAGTTTGAGTTCCTCTGTTGCCATTTTCCGCACCGATTCGCGGTTGATTCGGGTCTCACGAGCGATTTGTCTCATTGAGACCCTCGGATTTCGCTGGACTCGCTTTTTGATGATTTTGCGGTTCCTGGACGTGTTGGTGGAATGCTTTCTTCCTCTTCCTGGACGGTCGTCTTCATGGCCAAGCTCTTTGAACCGTTTGACCGCTTTGGAGACGACGCTCTGCCAACGTTGACCAAACGAACAATTTCACATTGACGCTTTCCTTGACGAAACAGCTCCAAAATTGTACTGCGTTTGCTTGACATTTCTAACACACACAGCAATCAACTCGTAATAAGTTGAAACACTGACGAGAACATGCAGTGATTGTAATGAATTAAAAATTATTTGGTGGCGCTTTAATATATTCGCGCCTGGACGCGTCTATTTCTGTTGCCATAATTTATTGTCACGCTGTAATTAAGAGTTTTTATCGGACCAACAATATAAAGGGTGGATACAAAAATGAGCCCCGTGCCCTTTTTTATTTTCGTAACCGAAGCAGAAATGTCACCTACAGCTTCCTCCTATTCATTGGATTCATCATCAAAATTGATATATCAACCTCCCTACCGACCCCGTTGACACCTGTGCGAGACGTTCCATGCAGTAGGGAGGAAGCAACTGCCTCGTTACGTACTGTACTGTAATCCGCACAACGGTCTCAATGCCACGACGACGACAACGACAACCGTTAATGCAATTAACGGACTTTGAACGAGGTCGGATTATTGGCCTCTCCAATCAAACAGACGGATTGCTGTCCATGTGTCGCGGGACGTACGGACGGTAGCCCGATGTTGGAGGCAATGGCGAGAGGAAGGCACACGTGCCAGAAGACCAGGCTCTGGGGCCCGGAGAAGCACGCCAGCTCGTACCGATAGGCTGATACTGCGAACAGCGCCATATCATCATAAGTCGACCAAATTTAGAGCTTATTATTGGTAGAATGCGGTTAACAAAGGAGGAAGTATGATGATGTAACAATGTATGACGTTTCAGTGCGGAGGCTTTCTTTATAGGAGGCGTTGCAATAGCACGCCGGTTACACGCCGCGACAATGTCTGCCAGGCGTCCATTGTTGTGTCTTCCTTTGACGCCTGAGCACCGCGCGATACGACTGCAATGGTGTCGTGAACGAGTGGGCCGGCGAATGGAATGGCGCCCGGTGGTCTTCAGCGAAGAATCCCGCTTTTGTTTGGACACCGACGACAGACGCGGAGGGGTATGGCGGACACCATTGGAACGTGCCAATGACCAATGCATCCGGTATCTCCATCGTGGACCAACACCCGGGATCATGGTCTGGGGTGCCGTCGGCTACGATACCAGAACGCCTTTAGTCACCAGCCATGTTTTGAGGGCAAGAGGAAGGCACTGCTACTCATCGAAGTGCGCCGTTTTTGCCCGACTTGTTATTGTATAACGATGGTAACGAGTTGTTGCGTGTTTGGATGTATTGTATAACAATGGGATAAGTTCAGAGCAGGGGTCTCGATGCCCTCAAAAGATGGCGGATATTCAGTGTTTATGTTTTGATATTTCTTCCTATTTCCAAAATTCTTGTTCCCCGGCGTGCACTCATTACAAGCTAATTCAATATCATCAGATCAACTGTTTCTAAGAGAAACGGATATCCTAATAAACATCATATTCCGGATAATATACATAGTGAAATTCTGTTTTCAGAAATATGACCATCAAAGTCTTAGATCGGCCGTATCAACTTTTCAGAATTTTTTGTGGACCCCTTCAAGTCGAATTCACGTGCTAAAACAGTGAGTGTAAAGAATACCAAGGTAATGGCATGTCATATAACAATCGATTTGTCAAGAAGAACACATTGTTACGTTCTGTTCATCTTTTAAGCATTACTGACATCGGCGCGCGCACGTCAATCGCTTTGTCGACGTACGATTGCTCAAGTGCTCATAATCTACGATATTATTAAGTAGCGGAAGAATGGAGCTATATATCATTCATATATCATTCGATCGGAAATGATGAGAAACGAGAGAAGATAGAGCTCTCTTACACTTTCTAAACTACGATGGAGAAAATCAATTTTTCGTATTTAAAAAATTGGGGAGCGGGTTAAAAAGTGAGATAAAAGGTTGAAAATATCTCAAGGCTTCCGCTACTTTCCTATACCTACCTCGGGAAGATTAACTTATTCTTTCGCTCTGTAATGCACTATTCACTTTTGGACATAGTCCTGATCCTTTTCACGCATTTGCGCCAAAACGTGACTAGTCGGATGAATACGTCGGAGAAGCATTCATCGTGTCGAGGGTTGTTGTCGACACCAGGACTGAATTTTACCTCGTCGTCAAGACTTTCATATTGAAACTTATGTCCCTTTCCTATTTGGGAAGCGGTGAAAGTCGCAAGCTGCAAAGTCGGCGAAAACGCGCAAAAAAGTCGGAATTCTTATTCAACAGGTTTACCCGACTAGTCAGTCACACGTTGGTGCTTGTGCGTGGAAAGAGATGAAGACTACATCGTAAAGTGAATAGTGCGTTACATAGAAGACAAATGTAAGTATTAGACACAAAAAGAATTTCGATAATCGGTTACCAAATAAAAAAAGTCCCAGCCATGGAGGCATTGTATAATAATAATAATAATAATAATAATAATAGGAATTAATAAATTGCAATTTTTGATATTTATTTTAAAATTTAAATTAATAGCTAGTATGTTGAGTTGTAAATTAGCCAAAGAGTTGATCTAGTTAAAAATTTCCTAGAACTCTTGTTCAACCAAACAACGAATTGTCATTTATTTAATATGAAACATTACTTTCATGTTAATGATGAATCATAAATCAAGCTTTTTTAAACAAAAAGTGTAACAAGAGTATGTAGAAAGTAAAAAACAACTTTTGGTGCTTCTTATTTAAATCGGAATTCATTAAATTAAAAAAGGTTTTGATATTACTTATGAAAGTGTATGATGTTCATTCCTATGTGTTATTGTGAATGCAAATAGATTTATTTAATGAGACCTATTGCAAAGCTGCCTACAGGTGAAACCACTGAGCAGAAAAGTGTTCCAGCAAAATAAGAAAACTGAATTTCGTCACCAGAGGGCGTTTTACGTAAAAATGTAAATTTATGTGCAGTCACGCAGCAGCTGTTACCTATGAAACCGAGGAACATTTGCGCAGATCCTGTGTTCAATGTAGTATGCCGCTCATAATGACGTTAAGTTGACGAGATCGCGCGTTCTTAGTGAAATTGTTTTACCAAAACAGTAGTAATTCCGCAATAGCTGGTATACGGAAATCTCGGACTTTGTAAGGGATGCGAAAAGGCCCCATTAATGTGAAAAACCTTCGGAACATGATAACGAAATTTGGAGAAGAAACAAGATCATTGTTAAGGGGGGTTCACATTCAGCGATTTAGCGTCGAATTCGCCGTATCTGGCGCATTGGCCCCGATTTTGCTTGCCGGAACCGTTTCACATTCAGCGAATTCACGGCGGAAAGCGAGTTAAAGCCGACAACGGCGCGAGTTTTCGAATTCCAACCGTGTTGGAATTTTCAGAAGTCGCTCCTAATGCGCAGCCAATCAGCTACGAGTGAGCATCTCTCCAGTCCCAGAATCCTTAGTAACTGTTTCTAACCCGCTTCCGCCAGTGAAGTCGGCCATATTGAAATTCGCCGATAGCGTGTTTTCTGTGCACGTGTGTCTCGTTTTCTGTCATTTTTTCCTAATAAAAACATATAATATATACAAGTACACGATGCCAAGAAAGCCATATTATCACGATATATGTACACGATGTCTAGAAAGCAACAGAGACTGGATGAAAGAACGACTGATCGAACAACCAATCAGAGCGGAGTTCGCATAGCTAGGGAGGGGGGGGGGACGCAGGCTGAAAGCAGAAGAGAGGTAAGTTCGCCTATCTCCCCGTTTCGTTCCCGCTGAATGTGAAACAACTCCTTATTTTAACACGCGCGTCTTTGTGACGCCTAGCAAACACCTGGATTCGGGAAAACGCTACACTCCGCGAAGTCGCTGAATGTGAACTGGCCTTTAGTTCGTCCTGGCAGAGGAAGAAAAACCGTATCTGCAGACGCCTTGGAGTAAGTTTCGCTTCAGGTGGAACAGGACAGAACTGCAAATTTCCATGGTAGCAGCCGTGTCCGGGATGTAGCGCTGGCGTTGGATAGGCCACGTTCAACTGTTGCGCAATATTCTCCCATATTACCCGTATAAACGTTCACTTGTGCAGCAGGCGCTTCCACACGATTGTGACGATCGACTCCAGTTCTCACTTCTGCGTTGAAGTCGATGCAGAATGGCCGTGGAATATCCTCTCCGATTTGAAATCGGTTTTTAAACTGCACCTTTCACATGCATTTCAGGGCGTTATGGTGCGTGTTTGGGCTAAAAATGGCCGACAAACTGATGTGACCTCAAACCATCCAATCAACAACCAGTGTTCTCTAGCTAGCATTGGAGAAGTTAATTGCCGTACTTTGGCTATTCCCTTATACCAATGCCATCTACTGGAATAAGTCTACTTAAACGAACCAAGACAGATGGCAGGCTGCTTACACCATTTTATATTGTGGATTCATTTATTGTGTTTGTTGTTGTTGAATGAAGAACTTTACTTGTTTAGCTAAATTTTTGGTTTAAACAATCGTTTTGCTAGATCTGTGGCAGTTTTGTTGGAAAAAGCAAAGCAAACAGAACGTCATTTGTGACAAAAACTTGCGCAGTGTTTATTTTTGAACATTTAAGAAATTGGACCAAAACAACGCGTTTATGCCGATGGTTTAGCGCCAACCCAAAGCGATTTCTGAAAATTCCAACTTCTTTGCAACTCCAAAATCCGCTCGGTTGTCGCCTCTAAAAAATGGAATGCGCTGATTTTGTAACAACCTTACTGGTTCACGCAATTGCTGCATTTCTTGTAAGTTACAGGCTCCTACCATCCTTCCTTCTTGATGGCGCAGTTTTTGCGGATTTACATCACGAATAGACTTTTATACACGTGATACTACTTTACTATTCTAATCAATAAAACTAGAACGTAGAGTACATCGGTTTTCAGGAGTTGTATATTCGTTTCCGGATTCTTGAATTAAGCTCTGGTTCTGGAAAAATCAAGTTGAGAGGCGTGTTAAGAACACATAAGGAGCCATAACTCGCAAACGGATAGAGTTAATCGAAAACGGATTTCATGATCGGGTTAGTGAGGAAATTGCACCTCAGATCGAGTAATCACGTGACCTCCTTTCTGTTTGAATGTTGCTTATGATAAGTTTTGGAATTTCAATGCACGAATTTCATTCTCCAAATACATTTTTCAATTATTTTCATTTTAAAATTTCTAAATGCTTCAAAGCAATCACCTTGACTACCCCAACAAGTAAATGGAATCGCCTCGACTCTAGACCCAGCTCAGATCAGATTATAATAATAATAATAATAACAGTAATAAATTTATAGAATTTAGTGATTAATTTAATATAAAAAATCTAGAAATAAAATAATTGAAATTATATTAGAAATAAGCTTAGTTATCATGAAATTGCAACCGACGTCTTCTTGATATGCAAAATGGTGGCGGTCGTTTTGTGGGCGTTTAAGACATAGGAAGTAGACTCGTTGTTACTGTAAATGTATAGCAAAATTTCACTTACCTGTAAAGTGGAACTGGAGCCGGATAACTCGCCGTCTTTTTACTCTGAACTGGAGGTAAATTGTTGTATACATAAGTGACAGATACGTAGATTATTAGCTCCTCTTCGTAGCCGTTAGTTTGTAGTAAGGCGTACTTCGAATGGTAATGTGTAGTTCATAATGAATAAAAATACCCACATAACAGAAGGGACCACGTTTTTCAGTATACAATTCCATGTATAAATGGCCTGTGCACTGATCAATGATGTTCTCTTTTTGGCATTCCATCGCTAAGGCAGAGAAAAGGCTTCCGAATTAATAGAAGCCCTGTGATGGCTTTCCTTAATGGTCAAAATCAGTCAAAACTGGTCTATTGGAACTCTCAATGCTAAGATATGCCATGTAATATATCAAAGATCTTGGAATGACGTGTAATGAATGAATGAATATAATGAAAAATTAATGATAGGTGAAGTTGGTTCAATGGAATGTATTTTAATTATACCATTATGATACCATTGGAAACTTCTGTCTGTCCGTCCGTAACTCTAACTCCTCCGAGAATGAAACTGGTTGTAATCGAAACAATGGCACGTGCTCTAATGGTACCATTAAGATACCCTCAAAAATTTTCAATGATAAGATATGGCATGTAATATATAAAACAACTTGGAATGATGTGTCATAAATGAATACAAAGTAAAATTAATGATAATCCAATTTGGTTCAAAGGTACGAGGTTTAATGGTATCATTAAGGTCCATTAGAAACTTACAATGTTAATATAGGGGGGGGGGGATAAAAATTTGGTTCCACGAACGGTTTAGTTTAACCTTTCGGTACTTGGTTACGTCATTCTTTAATGGTTTATTACTTTAGTAAGTACCGAAAGGTGCTTTATGCTATCAGTGTGGGGGAACTTGTCTGTCTGTCCGTCAGTCCGTAACTGTAACTCCTCGAAGGCTATAAAAGATTTTCAAAATTAGTTTTCCTCACCAATTAATATGGTTCATAGCACGAACCAGTCACAAATATAAAATGGCATGTGCGCAAATGGTACCCTTATGACAGCCTCTAAAATTTTCAATGATAAAATATAGCAAGTAGTATATCAAACAACTCGAAATGATAAAGTAAGAGAATATATAAGAGTAATTACAAAGTTCGAAGATGGTCGATATTTATTCTGGGGTACCTGTGCTAATGATACCATTATTGTCCCACTAGAAACTTTCAATGCTAAGATAGCGCATGTAACATATGAAACAACAGGTAACAAGATGCCATGAATGTTATAAAATTCGTAGATTTAAGGTTTTCAAAAGCAATTCAAAAATTTTGGGATTATGTTTCGTATAGTTTATGCGCCGGCGATTAGGTTAGTCTGTCGGTACTTGGTTATGTCATTCCTTAATGGGTTATTTATTTAGTTATTACAATGGGCGCCGCTTCATGGGATCGGTTCATGTTATCAATCAGCAGAACGGAACGATTCTATGCAAATACACTGAAAAGATGTCGTGTATCGGAATCACTACTTCGGATGTTATCAGATTTTAGCCAAAATTAAACTTTTACGGAGAAATTCCACGTGCAACGAGTGAAATTCTTAGAATCAGTCCAAAAGCATTATCTTTTGCAGAAGACTTTGAATGGCATTACGAATATGAAAAGAAAGGAACCATTTATTTAACCATTTGCTAAGGAAAAGAAGCAGGCAAATAACTTGAAAGTAGTTGCATAAGTTGATGACCTCATCATGTGCGACTTCTTTCCAACATTTGCTAATGGCTGTTTTCACTTCTTCAACATCAGCGTACTGTTTTCCATTCACATACATTTTTCGAAAAAGGCTTCCCCATAGGTTTTCAATGCTATTTAAGTTCGTAGACTTTGCTGGCCACTCCAAAATTCGTACGTTTTTCTTCTCCAGTAGAAGCCTCAAGGACTTTGCAGAGCGAATACTAGCATTATCATGCTGAAATATGCAATATTGCCACTAACTTTACTTCCTTTACACAAAATATTATCTGTAAGAATCCCCCTTGGTGCTCATGCTGATCTATATGACTTGTGCAAAACACAATATCGCTCAGTGCTCTGGACCCTATGACAGCCCACACATTTACAGATCGTGGCAGTAGGTGTGGAATCCATCCGGACCATCTAAGTTAATCGTCTTTTCATCGGAGATGATGACATTTCTCCATTCTTTGTTCCAACCCATGTGATCCTTGGTGAACTTTAATCTGGAAGCTTTGTGCTTGGAATCGAGGATAAGCTTATGCCTGATCTTGTTGCATGACAGATGCTTTGTCTTTTGTAAGAACTTCTGCAGTCTTCTAACTTTCTGCTACTCCAGATGCTGATGCAATTTCGGATGCGGACACTTTCATCTTGGCTGCATTTCTCAGATGAAGTAAGCACTTCATGCTAATGTATCAATTTCGACCATCTTCCACTGCATTCAGCGCCACCACTCGCCAGGAACGTGCATTATGCCAAACTCTCCCATACGATTTGCCTGGAGATTCCATAGTAGAAGTAATTTTGGTTAGCTAAACAATCCAATCACCTCAAACGAGAACATGAAACTTCTCAGACATGGTACAATACGATGATAGGATAATTGCGCTATCGTTTAGGACAGTTTAGGAGTTTGGTCGCCATCTTGAAATCCGCCATTTTGGGTCACGATTCATTTTTTTTTAAATGGGGAAGGGGTCATGTGACCTATCAAATAACATCCATTTTTTTTCTCAGCAGTACATTCCTGCAATCGGATTTCAGTTATCTCTTGTGGTTCACAATTTATTAGCAAAAACATTGACACTATGACCCTATCAGCATAGAGTGGTGGTGCAATTGAAACGGGAGCCCTATATCCGACACCACACGATAATTTGACTCTGGATGGATCTGCCCAATGAGCGTTTGTATCGCTTCAATAGGGTCCACCTCACCATGGACATAAAAATTTGCCTCATCACTGAACACAATGTTATGGACAAATGTTGGATCTTCAATGATCTGCAACAGACAATGGTACATTGTGAATGTTTTTGTTAATACCTAGTAAACCACAAGAGATAACTGAAATCCGATTGCAGAAATGAGCTCCTGAGAAAAAGCGGATGTTATTTGATAGGTCACATGATCCCCTTCCCCGTTTAAAAAAAATGAACCTTGACCCAAAATGGGGGATGATGGCTAAACTCCAAAACTGTCCCAAAAGATAGAGCACCTATCCTATTCTCTCCTAGCATGGTCACATCGTTCATTTTACACACCATTTCCGAAATATAGCTTTGTCCAATGACTTGACTCACCCTGTAGAACACTTGGGAAATACTAATATATTTGAAAGCCGCCATCTTGAAACGAAATATAAAGACGGAAAGCGGTCATGTGACCACTCTATTTGGGTGGGGTTTCCTGAGAAACTTATTGGTTAAGTCTGTTTTTCGATAACTTGATTCGTTTTGGTGTTATTATGCGCGCTTACTCTGAGCATTGTTACAGCGACATTTAAAATTTTGTTTTGTATCAAATTGGAACATAAAGAGTGGGCTTGTCTTTAGGCCTATTGTCTATAGCAGTACTTCTGAGGCTTGTAGTACAGAGGCATAGCAATGTTTTAAAATTTAGGCTTTATACAGGATCAACAAAGTCATGTTGTTCAGCCCAGACATTTTGTAGCTCAACACCGGTAGCTCTTAGTAAACGCACATCGGCGTTTAAATGAAGCGTCTATAAACGGCTTCTTGTGCACGTTTTAATCTGTCTCTTAAACCTAAATAGCTTGAATGGAGCAATGTGACATCAGGTTTTTGATGTCTTAATGAAAAGCGTGCTTCATTTCGCTTTTTACGACGTTGAAAATAATAAAATTGGCGCGCGAGAATGCACACGAGACCCCACTCCCATTTCCCTCGCGTTTTATTGGTCGCAGCGCTTTTAGCTGCTTTTCCCGCTCGAATTAGCGCTGTTTTAGCTGAACGACGACTTGTTTCCTATTTCTGTTGAAAATTCCTTTTCTAATAAACGGATTCCCTTGAAATTTAGTAGCAACACAAGTTACGTGCGTCTGTGTATGAGACACAAATTTCATTTAAATCTGATGGTTCACAACGCGCGTGCACGAGTTTAAAGATGCGATGAATATTGGATCCTGCTATCAAACAAAGCAAATAACAATTTGTGACGTCAACCATGCGTTTGCCTGTCTGAAGAGCTTGCCTTTTCTTTTTCTTTGATAGGCTTAGATCGCTGAGCTTTGGCTGACGCCAAAATTTGCTCACCCAAACTAAATAGGTCTAAAATCGGAGGTCTAAAATCAATTTGAGATACTGAGTAATCCTGTATTCAGCTCGCCATCTTCTGTGAACTCATCTGAGCTTCCAGAAGCTGAAACACTTGTCGCTAAAAATTTCTAGACTGTCTGTCTACTCAGAATTTCTAGACTGGTAACACGAAACTAAATAGGGCTAAAATTGCAGGTCTACAATTGATTTGAGATACTCAGCTCGTGGTCTTCTGTGAACTCAAATGGGCTTCCAGAAGCCAAAAGATTAAAAAGCTTCTGGAACTTACCAGAACTGTCTGTCTATGGAAGACTTCTAGACTGGTAGTGTGAGACTAGGTAGGCCTAAAATTACAGGTTTAAAATCGATTTAGATATTGCGCTCTTGCGTATTCAGCTCAGTCATCTATGAACCAAATGTGCTTCCAAAGACTTCATCAGAGACTTTTGAATGGACTTTGGACTTTATTCTATGCTTATATCACGTGATAGGTTATACCAACCTAATTTCGCCGAGATTAGAGCAATGACATCGAGATTGACTTCGCCACTTGTCCCCGACACGCTTAGCTGGCCTACGCGCGCGATTTCCGGGGTCGGTTTGCACCTGCAAGCAGCGTTAACACCGTTTTACCGCTTCGCTGACCAAGCGAGTGACGTCACTTGCGAGCGGTCCTTGTCAAATCGCTTAACGGTTTTCGTGACGTCAGCGTGACGCCACTCTTTTCTCCTTTCTTTTTCGATTGTTTGCTTTCGAGGAAGCGGCGACTTTTGTTTGTGGAATTTCCGACCGTGCCAGTGGGGTCAAATGGGGTCACGAGGAGGAGGTCTCGAACTAATGATAACAGATTTTCCAGTTTTGCAGAAGAAAAGGAAAAACAGAGCACCGCATCCGGTGTGAATCACTCGACTTTTGTCTCTGAAGAAAGTTTCCTCGAAATTGTTTTAAACAAAAAAAACCCATGAATTTCTCAAAGCACGCGCTCTTGGTGGCTTCTTAACTAGTTAAGACATTAACTAAAACATTTAACTTACTAACGACTGCGCTCTTATGAACAACGTGACTTCATGACGACGCGAGCGCCATCTTGCTCATAGACTCAGATCAGATGCACCTATCGTTTAGACATATAGAAAGCCTTATCCCTAAAACATACTCCGCGTACGTCTATAAGCCAAACCCCGAGGTCTGTAGAGACTTATCTAGGCCTAAAAAGGCTAGAGTGGAAAGACTATATCTTTAGACCTCGCTGTAGAGTCTACAGAGCCCAAAGTAGCGATGTAAATTAGCATAAAGACAGGTTTGGTTTTAGACCAATATCCTATAGTCGCTAGCTGTATAATACAGAGATGCCTGTTTATCTTTAGTCCTCTGACCAAGCCTAACTGTAGAATATTATAGACCCTGTGGTCAAGCCTAACTGTAAAATCTGTAGAACCTCTGGCCAAGTCTAACCACAGACCCTATAGGGATTCTGGGCAAGCCTAACTGTAGAGTCTATAGAGCCTCTAGCCAAGCCTAACTATAGAACCCCATCAGGTTATGGGCAAGCCTAACTAGAGAGTCTATAGATCCTCTAACTAAGCCTAACTATAGACTATAGGAGTTCTGGCCAAGCCTATTACTAGGGTCTATAGAGCCTGTGGTCAAGCCTATCTGTAAAGTCTATACAGTCTCTGGCCAGGCCTAACTATGGACAAGTGTAACTGTAGAGTCTATAGAGCTTCCGCATAAGCCTAACTGTAGTGTCGACTGTATAGACTATAAGGCTTTAAGCCTATTTCCATACTATTCTACTATATTTACTCTATAGACTCTTAAAGTTAGGTTTATATAGAGTCTATGATCTAATGCCATACGTCTATAGATTACAGTTAGACCATAGCCATATAGATTCTATATAGTCCCTCTGGCCAGGCTTGACTATAAAGTCGATAAATGCTCTGGACAAGCATAACTGTTTATCTTTAGACCTCACTGGAGTCTATAGAGCTTCTGGCCAAGCCTAACTGTAGTCTATAGAGGTTCTGGCCAAGCCTAACTGCAGGGTCTATACAGCCTCTGGCTAAGCCATTAGAGTCTATTATATAGTGTATAGACCAAGGAGTTAAGCCTAAAACCTAACTAGGGTCTAAAAACATAATGTGAAGATAGGCTTGGTTTTAAGCCTGGTTTATATATGTGTGAAGACTTACATACATTAGGCTTATGCTATAGACTAAGGATGGCCTAAAACCTAGGCTGTTGTCGTCTACAGATTATAGACTTTAGATCTAAAGCCAGACTTTTCATACTCTACAAATGTATAGACTCTATAGTAGGCCTACAGAGTCTTAAGATCTAGATCGGTTTAGTAGAGGGTCTATAGGTCTAAAAGCAAGTGTCTCTTCATATTCAATAGGCTCTATAGACTCTACAGTGAGTATATGGTCTGTAGTTAGGTTATAGTAAGTCTCTAGAGCCTATCTGTCTACTATAGGCGCTTTAATGAGGCTATAGTGTATAGGAGCAAGGATTTAGGTCTAAAATCTATGTTCAGACCATGTCTACGCGCAGTAGGCTCTATAGACTCTATAGTGAGGCCAAACCTATCATCATGCCATGTTTCGAGGCTTATAAATGGATCTGTACGTCTTGTTTGTCTCTGTTTTAAGTAAGGGTGGTGTCACTCGAGATGCAGTGGTTTCTACCTGTTGAGGATGGGGATACAGGTGAGTCACGTGAGCGCGTGAATATTTTTTCAGGTGGGGGAAAAAAGATTTCAAAGTTGCAGAGTTCGTGGAAACTGATTAGATTACTGGTCACTCCGTAAGCCTAACGCTGACTCCGCCTTTTGATGGAGCAAGCGCAGGCGCACCCACTTGGTGACTCCTTCTTGAGTGCTCATTGGGTCGGAGGCGTGGTAAGAGGCAGTGCGTCGCAGGGTCGTCCACCTTTTCTTCTGTTCCCGCCAAAAACGCTGCACCCCCCGCGCAGGCCTGTCACGTGGACTCGTCCACCTGAGACGGAACCGGTTCCTCGTTGCATGCCTCCTTCTTCTTACCTTAATTAAAGTTTGTCTGCTGTTTTGGGCGAGACCATTCTCTCAAGGCCGGCGGGGGTGTGCACGCGCTGTTGTTGATAATGATGATGTATAAGTGTTGTTGTTAATGATGCTTTCTTTTTGTTGGGATTGTGTATGCGTACAGTTTGTTCTTGGAGTTGTTGTTGTTTCGAGTTGCCTTGAAAGTTGTTGATGAGGGGCGATGTGATTGTGGGCGCTGGGTTACAGGTGCTTCGTCTTTAACTTTGACGACTTTCCTTCTCTCCCCACCTGGCTCACCAGGAACAATGGGACGACCTGTTCGCCTCGGGTCACAAAACCTCAGCCGCCGCCGTCAACGTCGACTCCTCCATCTTTGGCGCAGCCCTGAGGCCATTCTCCACCAGTTGCTGGCCCACGAGTGCCCGGACCCAAAAGCGCCCGGCCGCCCTCAAGGTTAAGCCGGAGAAGATAGCACCAAGGCGCCGAAGAGCAAGTCGCTGCTGCGTGTGGGGGTCTTTGGACGCCATTTTGCCCAATGGCCCAGTTGAGCCCTTTGGCCGATGGGAGCCCCAAGAGGAAAAGCCCCGACGACACGGACGGGGAGGCGCTGTCGCCCCGCAAGCAGAGCACTGGCAACCCGACGACGGCCAACGGCAACGACATCCAGTCCGCCTTCGACATCATCGACTCTGAGGTGGGACAACACTAGGCCTAACACTAAGCCTAACACACACACACACACAGACAAACAGACAACACCCCTAAAGCGCTTTGCAATCCCTAAGCCTAAGAACTAATCCATCCTTAACAAACGCTCTCGTACTAACTATCATTAGGTGCGGCCATCTTAAGCGCGGCCATGTTAGGGTTAAATGTCGCGAAAAAGCCTTCCTCGCAGCATTTAAAGAACAACAACAACATAAAAAAAAACGGCAGCAGATCCGGCTCGAGCGCAGGCCATTCTCTATACAATCCATTCAAACCGAGATTTAGGGTTACGTTAGGGTTAATGCTATACCAGTTCCCTCGTCATCATGTGATTCAGGAAGCGCGCAACGATGGGTATGTATACGCGCAGGCGATTGTTTGATCAATTCTCAAGCTGAAGTGGGATTTAGCGAGGCTGATGTATAGGAATGCGCGCACACGAACGATTTTTTAATCAATTTTGCAAATTAGGCTTAATTTAGAAGAAATATATGAAGCACGAAGCCTGTGCTTGCATGCAGATGATTATTTAATCAATATTCATCAAATTTCGAACTAGAGTGGGATTTTTCAGGGCTCATGTGTAGGAATGCGCACACCCAGAGGATTGTTTAATCCTTTTATATATCACTTAGGTTTACTTTGAAAGAAATATCTGTGCTGTGCATACACGCAGACGATAGTTTAATCAAATTTTCTGGTCAAAACCCCGCACTGGATGATTATGAAGCTTTTCATAATTTAAGCTTCATTTAAAGGCATACATGCACGCAGACGATTATTTGATCAATATTCATCAAATTTCGAGTGGAGTGCATGTTACGTACACACGCAGACGATTATGTGATCAAATTTCAAGCTGAAGTGGGATGATTTTTTAGGGTTTCATTTGAAGATTACTTGCGCTATGCATGCATGTAGGCGATTATTTGATCGAATAAAGCTAAAGTGGGATTTTTCAGAACTCATGTACACGCAGACGATAGTTTAATCCAATTTTTGATTCGAGAACCCTAGTACTGTACATTGTAAGCTTCATTTGAGAACATACATGCAAGCAGACTATTATTTGATCAAATTTCAAGCTGGAGTGGGATCTTTCTGGACTCATGTTTAGGAATGGGCACACATGATTGATCAATCAATTTTTTAATCAATTTGTAAAATAGCTTAATTTGGAACAAATTTACGAGTTGTGCATGCATGTAGACGATTATTTGATCGAGTCCAGCTGAAGTGGGATTTCGCAGGGCTCATGTGTAGGAATGCGTACACGCAGACGATAGTTTAATCAAATTTTTCGTTCGAGAACCCTTGTACTGTATATTTTTAGGCTTGATTTGAAGGCATACATGCATGCAGACGATTATTTGATCAAATTTCAAGCTGGAGTGGCTTCTTTTAGGGTTCATTTGAAGGAATGAGCATATTGTGTGCACGCGCACACATTGTTTAATCAAATTTTTGTTTGAGAACCATCGACTGAAGCTTAATTTGAAGGAACATTTGTGCTAAACATGCACTCAGACGATTATTTGATTAAATTTCAAGCTAGAGTGGAATTTTAGGGTTTCATTTGATGGAACACTTGTGCTATACATAGATGTACGCAAACGATTGTTCGAGAACATGAGGCGCTCTATATGCAAGCATGCAGATCATATTTAATCTTACGAACGCTCATTTACACATGCAGACGATTATTTAATCAAATTTTTATTTAAGAACCCTAGTACTGTGCATTTTTAGGCTTAATTTAATTAACGCAGTCGATTATTCGATCCAATTTCAAGCTGAAGTGGGATTTGTAGTTTTCATTTGAAGGAATACTTTTGCTGTACGTACACGCAGACGATTATTTGATCAATTTTGAATCTGAAGTGGAATCTTTTTGAGTTCATTTGAAGGGATATTTGTATCATGTTCACACGTATGCGATTGTTTAATCATTTTTTAGTGTTCATTTAAAGTGCTTGTGCTATTCATATACGCAGGCGATCATTTGATCAAATCAAACTAAAGCGGGATTCTTCAGGGCCTGTGTGTAGGAATGCGCACACTCAGACGATTGTTTAATCCATTTTTTAATCAATTTGTACGGCAGTTAGGCTTAATTTGAAGGAAATGCTTGAGCTCTGCTTGTACGCAGACGATTATTTGATCAAATTTCTACTAGAGTGCATGTTATATACACGTTCAGGCGACTTTTCAAACATATTTTCGTTTGAGAACACTTCATTTAGCATGACATGGTCAATAGCATGCATGCAGACGATGATATGATTAAACTTCAAACTGAAGTGGGATATCTTAGGGTTCATTTGAAGATATACTTGTGCTATAGATGCACGCAGACGATTAATTGGCCTAATCAAGCTGAAGTGGGATTTTTCAGGGCTCGTATTTATGTATGCGCAAACGCAGACGACTCTTCAATCAATTTGTATTGCAATTAGGCTTAACTTGAAAGAAACACTTCAGCTAAGCATGCGCGCAGACGATTATTTGATCAAATTTTCTTTTGAGAACACTATCCTTCATTTTGTTAGCATGAAACGCTCATTATGCATGCATGCAGACGATTGGTTTTACCAAATTGAACTTTAAAAACACTCATTTACCTACGCAGACGACCGTTTAATCAAACTTTCGTTTGAAAACACGTGCTCCGTGTCATTTTGAAGAAACGCATGCACGCAGACGATCTTTTAACGATATAGAAATGACTCGAAGAAGTATGCTGGATGTAGAAGCACGCAGACGATAAATTTAGTGGGACTTTAGGGGGATAAACACGCCTGCATGTACGCAGGCGAGGTTTAATGAAGCGAGATTTGAAGATACAGGCAGGCGACTGTTAATCAATATTTAGGTGGGAAATTGAAGGAACCTGTGGGATATGTGTGCACGCGGAACGAATGTTTAATCAAATATCAGGGCTAATTTGAAGACATGTTTACGGTACATGCACGCAGACGAATGTTTGATCAAATTTTTAATCAAATTTTAGCAGAAGATCATCATCACTGGCTTAGGGTTACATTTCGCACGCAGACGCTAATTCAATCAAATTAAACTCCAGTGCCAAAGTGTAAACAATGTCACGTTCAAGTTCTGCACTGGAAAGTAGACGATATTGAAGCTATTGATACAAAATCTTATGCAAGGGATGAACTAATTGAACGAAATTTGCAAAAAATGTCACGAGCTAAAACAGTCGTTCAATTTGTTCATGGAAAACAGACGATAATCGAACTGTCAGAGCAAAAGAGCCCTCAAGATTCATTAAATTCGTTAAATCTTATGCTAGAGATTAGCAGTTTGAACGAAAATTGTATGAAAAACGTCACGTGCTGTTATCATGCTCAACCTATCTATCGAATTTTTATTCTAATCATGCACTTTTAGGGTTAAGTTTGAAGAAATATTTGCACGCAGATGATTGTTTCATCAAACTTTAATCAATTTCTAAATTGCATGAGCGCAGACGATCAGATTTTCATGCGTAGTAGCACTTTTAGGGTTATTTCGATGAAGTGGGACTGGTAAGAATCCATGCACACGATATCACTCGTTTGCTGTGCCTCGTATGTATGCATGCAGACAATTTTTAATCGATTTTTAGCAGGAGACAAGCCTTAGGGGGTGTTTAGGGCTAAATTTGAAGAAATATTGGCACGCAGAAGACAGTTTAATCAAATTTTGATCAGAGCAAGCATTAGGATTAACAAAACTGCACGCAGACGATTATTTGACAAAATTTTTATTCAATTTCTAGTACCGTGGCTTTAGGGTTAAGACCTGAGTTTGGTATGCATCCATGTAGACGATCAAACTTTAAGCTGTAGCGATAATGTTTTAGGGTTAAGTTTGAAGAAATACTAACACGCAGAAGATAGTTTAATCAAAGTTTTAATCAATTTCTAATCGTGTCTTTAGGTTTAAATTTCATGCAGACGATGTTCATGCACGCAGACGATTTTTGATCAATTTTAGCAGGACACTGGCCTAAATCGGTTTTTAGGGTGAAATTTGAAAAACTGCTGGCAACGCAGAAGACAGTTTGATCAAATTTTTAACCAATTTTCAGTCAGAGATTGGAAACACTGTGTCTTTAGGGTTAAATTTGAAGACCATTCACGCAGACGATCAGATTTTAAGCTGTAGTGACATTTTTAGGATTAAGTTTGAAGACATGCTGGCAAGCAGAAGACAGTTTGATCAAGTTTTTAATCAATTTCTAATCAAAATTAAGAATACCGTGTCTTTAGAATCAAAGACCGGCGTTTGGTTAACGAATCCGTGCAGACGACATTCACGCACGCAGACGACTTTCAATCAATATAAACGGTTGACTAGGTTAAGTGGGATCTTAGGGTTAAATTTGAAAAACTGCTGGCACGCAGAAGACCGTTTGTTCAAATTTTTAATCAATTTTCAGTCACAGATTGGTATATTGTGTCTTTAGGGTTAATGACCCGCGTTTGGGGTGATGCAGGCAGACCACGCTAGAGACACTTTTAGTGTCAATCCATGCAGACGATGTTCATGCACGCAGACAATTTGTTTTAATCAATTTTTTAGCAGGAGGCTAGCCTTAGTGGGTTTTAGGGTAAGTTTGAAGAAAAGTTAGCACGCAGAAGATACTTTGATCAAATATTTAACCAATTTCCAATCAGAGAACGTGACTCTTTAGGGTTAAGACCTGCGTTTGGTTTGCAGACGATTCATGCACGCAGAAGACAGTTTGATCAAATTTTGAAGAAATGCTGCTTAAGATTTGATCAAAACCATCGTCTCCGTGGACGCAGTTCATCAAAATTAACCCTAAAAACCCACTTATGCCAGCCTCCTGCTGAAATTGATTAAAAAATCGTCTGCATTAGCGATACACTCTTAGCAAGAGACTTAGCTAAGTGGGATTTTAGGGTTAAATTTGGATGGGGTTAATCAAATCTTAAGTAGTAGTCATACACATTTAGCAGGAGATTTGCCTAAGTGGGATTTTAGGGTTAAATTAGAATGGTTTTGATCTCTTCTTAAGCAGTAGCGATACACTTTTAGTAAGAGACTTGCCTAAGTTGGATTTTAGGGTTAAATATGGATGGATTTTTGATCAAATCTTTGCAGTAGCGATACACTTTTAGGGTTAATTTGATGAAATGCTAGCAAGCAGAAGACAGTTTGATCAAATTTTAGGGTTAGATGAAGTTTTGGCAAGAAAAATTGATTAAAAAATCGCCTGCGTGCCTACATACCGGCTGAAGTCCTGGCGTCGTCTGCGTTCAAAGAATCTGATCGCAATTTGATCGGCTGCTGCTTCTTCTGCTGCTCTTGTGTGTTGTGACGGCGAGCTGCACAGGTAGCTCCTTCCTTCCTCATTTTGGCCTTCGGGGCGGACGATGGGTCGCGAGGAGGAGCCATTTTGCTCCGCTTCCGCTGTCATCTCGCGCGGGCCTGCCAAAGCGCCGACAGGCACGGCAGCAACAACAACAACAACAAACAGGAGACGCAGTCAGGACCATGAGCGCTGCGCTTCAGGTAAACGTCTCTTTTTCCGTGTGTACATGTGTAGGACTACTCCAACGCGGAAACCAGCTGAGTGTGTGGGATTCACTGAGGCTGCAGGCGGCATTAGCATTGAGCTTTCGTATGAATGAGCTCGATTATAAGTTGAGCGATTTCGCTTTCACTCTTGCCGTTTCAGAGCCTCAATACTCTCACTATTACCGCTAATTTCATAGGATTTCTTGCTATTACTATTACTATTACTATTACTATTGGACCCACTAATACTATTCTTAATAGTAAGCCAGTAGCTACATCAAAATTAGGCTAATTATTAAGATTATTTGAAATACGATTTGGCTCTTCATTGACTTAACGACATTCTGGTTAAGCAATAAACTTTTTAATAATATAATAGTTATTGCTGTTCGCATGCGCAGTGATGTAGAATGAACTATTATTTGTATTATAATTATAGTTTTTAAACCATAAGAAAGAACTCGATTTTAAGACGATCGATTTCGGTTTCACAGCATTTTTTTCAGCATCTTAATAAACTGACTTGTTTGAGTGATTTCATAATTTTTTTGTTATTACTCTAACTAGTGTCTATTAATAGTATTAGTAATAACAGTATGCTTAAGTGCAACGAAATTAGACTTATTATTAAGATTATTATAAACCCCTCCTTTATTTTGGATTCTTGGCTTTTCGTGGCTTTATTGGAACGTTTTGAACGCCTTAATACGCTACCCAGAATAGTTAATTTAATAATTTTTTGTAGTGACTATCAGAAGTGTCTACTAATATTATTCTTAATAGTAGTGCACTAATTAAAACGAAATTAGGCTTATTATTAAGATTATTATAAACCCCCCTCTTTTGGCTTTTCTATGATTCTTGGAAGATTCTTATGAAAGCAATGCTTTTATTAATGTAGATTTTAATGTAGGTTTGTGATGTATAGTTATTATCATTGTGTGAGAGAATAGTAGGCCTATTATAACGGAATCCTATATAGGAAAGGGCATACATAGACTTCGTGTGCATAGCCCAGTCGGCTTCTGAAATGGAGAGTCGCCGGGTGGCATCAGTTTTTTTTTTGTTTTTTTTTCACTGTAGTGCCACTTTTGAGTATATTTATTGCTCTAAGAAATAAATGATTTATTATAATAATGATTTATAATAATAATAATAATAAATAACAAAATAGAAAGCATCCATATTTTTTTTTATTGCTTTACTAATGTAATGTCCATTCAGTCGGTGCATTTATTGCTTTGCTGTTGCGTAGATAAATAATTTATTATTTAAAATAATTTATTTTATTATTTTTGAAAATATAAATTAATTTTTTTTTTTCGGAAAGCCGGGTTGCGTGTTTAAAATGATCAATCCGTATTTTATATAATTAACTTTTTATATTATAATTATAGTAAGAAAACTATTATTCTTTTATATTTCAATAATAACAGATTTATTCATAATTATTTTTATATAAATTTGAACGTTTTTAAGCTTTACATTTTTTTTATTTTATTTAATTTTTTTTTTAATTTTAAATAAATCGAAAATATAATGTTAATAATAACAACGACAACAGTTTATTTGGGTTTTTTTATTTTAATTTTTATTGCATTTTTAAAAATGAAAATCAATAAGAACAAGACAAGAAAACTTTCGAATATTTAAATTTACTTCTTATTTTTATAAAATAAATCAATAGTAAGAAATATTCTTAACAATTATTTATTGTACTATTTTTTTTAATATTTATTATTAATTAATTAATTAAACCATGAAAATTAATTCCTGAAAATTAGTATTATTTAAATTTTTTTTTTTTTTTTTTCTAAATTACACGTACAGTTCATCCCAAAAGCGTTTTCACTTGCTTGGCAGAAGTCGAGCTAAGCGAAGTTGATCGGTTATAAAGTCTAGTAGTTTGAACGAACATCGTAGAAGTTTAAAATGGACTTGGCCGTCCAAAGTGGAAATAGGGATGAGGTTTATGACTGGTGTGGGCGAATTACAGCACTTTTAACTGAAAAGATTAATCGCTGCTTTTTATTTCAGTAAGATCGACTTTGCAGATGAAATGTTTAACGCACTTATTCTTAAATATTTATTGCTTTCTTTTTAATATCTCAAGAATGTTCGATGAGGGTTTATCCTACGCAAAACATCAGAAGTTTAAATTATTGATGAAAATAGGAACGAAAACTCCACCAAGAGCTGAAGTTTCCCGGTTCGAATCCAAGCTCAAGTTCGAATTTTCTTTCTTATTTTCATCAATAAATATTTAGTTGATTTATTTATTTTTTCTGTATTTCGAACATTGATATTTTTACTTATTATTTTTTAAATTCTGTAATATTTTGATACCGAAATTGTTCATGCCGCCATATATTATGCGTAAATTTTATAAGAAAGAGAAAGCCATTACGAAATACCGTATAGTAAACAGCATATTGTATACTGCATAAATATGTGCTTTTTTTCAAATACCAATAGGATGCTGTATTGTTATATATTATTTTTTCCCGTCAAGGATGAGAATACAATTTTTTTGCCAATACGTTATTTTTTTAAGCATAAACCCAGAAGATACTGTATTTCATTTCGACAGATTGGTAGCTATTCCCTATGAAATACCATAACGGATGTATATTATTATTATTATTATTATTATTATTATTATGTTAAATGTGCAGCAAACTTAAAGTTAATTTTCTACTACTGATTATTTCATGAAAAACATCTAATGATTTAATTCGTGTATTCGCCATTATATTGTTGAGCGTGCTTTGCCAACTTATCGCTTACTTCCTCGTGTAATTTTCACGTTATTATACAGCATTTCTGCTAAAATAATAATAATATACATTGATATATTAATAATAAAGAAAAACTTTCCTAATAAAGGCTCAAAATCAGATTTCAATTAAAACAGTCTGACGTCACTCTTTATGCCTACCTATCTCTATTGCTAAGAAACAGTAAATGGCATCGTCTGACGTGATTCGAACTCGACTTCTTGCCTGGAGCAAATAATCTCACTGATTTAATGTAATGCAAGGAAGCCAAACATCGTTCATCTAAGTGAAAACGCTTTTGGAATGAACTGTACACTGCCCTGCCAAAGTATATTTTTGTCTCCGGACATTCCTATTCACAAGTTCGACCGTTAGTGTTTCTAATTTTGACCGGTGAGGGCGCTGCTGTTGTCCGCCATTGCCAACTGCTGAGTTTGTTGGCAGTTTGTACAATTGTAGCAGTAGTACGAAGTTTTGTAGCAGTATTGATCGTGCTGGGCTAGTTTGAAATGCCTTATACGGCTGGTTCAGGGAGAATTTGTTTGCCATGTTATTAATTGTCTGAAATTAATTGGTCAGAGTTCAAAACCCCAGTTGTTTTCAAACACGAAAATGCCGGAAAGATGAGAATTTGCATAAAGGATCGCCAATGCTGTCAAGGCAGAAAAACCGCCGAATTTGCATTTTGCAGCCGTGTAATGGCGACACGACTGTGGCGCCCTGCCGCGTAAAAACAGGAAACTGGTTGCCGAACTTGTGAATACAGGGTGGACCAAAAAAAAACTCGCCACTGAAAATTTCTAAGTCCCAGGACAATAGGTTTTGCAACAATAGGTATATTCAACAGTAGGTGTGCATTAAATGGGTGACAAATAACAGTTGGATAAACCTACTGTTAAGTAAATGATAATAATTATAAACTGGAGATATTCTCCAAACACAGGTAAAATTCTGCGACCTGGATTCGAACCAGGAACCAGGAATCTCGACGCCTCTACCATTTGGGCTATCGCAGACACCCAGACAGCCATGCAGTCACAAGGTGTCTTAAAGACAACCAAGTTGTCACGGCTGTTTATTATTTACTTGAGAGTTCATCAACTTTCTGATGGTTTGGATAGGGGAAGTTCTCGATCTGTGAGCCAGGTGCCCGCCTCCCATTGGGCTTTCAACCGTGACAACTTGGTTGGCTTTAAGGCCCGCATCACAGTTAAAGGTCACAAAAAGGACTCTACCGCTGGCTTGGCTGAGCTGAAAATGAGCGCGAGATCTTCTTCAGAGTCCTTTCGTATCACAACTACCCTACAGACACCAGCTCAAGTGAACCACAGCTCAAGCACTTTGTGACGCAAATTTGTAGGCGTGTTCTCTGGAAACTCTTTGCGTAGTCATAGCAACGGTGACATGGCCGAGATCCACATATGCTGGACATGTGGTTTGTATGTCACCTTCACGGAGAAATGTAAACATTTTTTAAAAAAAATTGTTTTTGAAGTTTTTCTGCTTAGGAAATCGAAATTTTAACAGATTTAAAAACTGTTTTTCCTTAATAATTCGTATATTAAATCTGTCGATATATAAATTGAAGTACTTACTATATTATGATATAATATCGGAATTAATACAAGCAAAATCTGTTATTCTACAATATGGAAAGGCAAATGCAATTTCGATAACGATTTCATTGTATGTTGTGGAATATTTTGTCTTATTTTATAATTATATCCGAAATGATTTGATAATAAAGTACTTGAATTAAGTGATGACTAATATTATTTCATTATTCTTTATTTATCCCTCTGAACGCAGATGCATTTCTTAGTAATAAATTGTCTGCGTAAATCAAATTTTTTTAGGATTAACCCTTGTCAAATTTCTTGTTTTTTCTTTATTATAAAATAGGCTTTTTAAATTCCAATTCCAAAATTTTTAAATGATCATACTTAATTAGATAGAACAATGTCATTTATTTTTTTCTTAATTTTTTATAAAAGCTTGTGAAATTGTTATTGGGGAAACCAAGTGTCGTTGTTTAAAAGGTAACAGATCTGTCCGCAGTTAATAGCGTTAATAATGTACGTAATTCAAGATGGTTAGAATAGCATATGCAGAAGGCTGTTTCAGATAAATTTGGCAGACTTTAGTCACGTGGTATATCATGTAAACCCTTTCCTCCACCAACGATTGTATTCGGTGCGTTTCCCTTGACATCGTAATTTCCATTGCAACAAACTTCGTTGCAGAACTGGAAGCGGAATAATGCAAACTTTCCAAAGTCCATCCAGGGTTCTAGGACGACGGTTTACTATCCCACGTTTTAGCAAACCAAAACCAAAGAAATCCATTGGGGATGCATCAGGTGACTTCACTGGAATATCTCAATTCCGGTCTCTGTCTCCATCCGCCGACAGTAGTTCTGGGTTGAGCGTGCGATGTGGCTCGACGCCTTATCTTGGCGGATGAACACGTTCTTGCTGCCCCGCCCGTACAATACAGGGTTTTCTTCCCGATATAATGCCTCTTAGTATATTCTCCTGATAATAGTTCGTATAAATTCTGGCATTTTTTTCCACCCGGCGAAGTATGTTTAAGTCGTCCCCTTGAGCAGTAACCTGCAACAACCACAAAGCCTTTTGGGAAACTTTCACGATACATAGAACCTAATCTGTTCAGCCCTTCGCGTCTACTGAACGATAAGATAACTACGCGCACATTTTCAGAAGAGTTCAAATTAATCAAGGCCTCATCAAGTGTGACAATGAACTTCCACTTTTAGCCACTGAGATACCGTTCATAAAACTTTATGCGTTTGTTTTAAATTCCGCAATGTGGCGAGCGCTGAGAGCACGAACACGAGCTTTATGAAACTTCCGCAGTTTTAAATCTGTGTTTACAGTTCTGTTAAAACTTGCCAATGCTGACCCTGCTTTCTGTGCCATGACTCTTTGTGTTGGAGGGTTCTCCTGTTCCGCCATTCGCTTTATCTGTCGTACTTTTGCGAGTGATCTGCTGGGACGGGTTTTCTTCCGTGTCAATTTTTCACACGTGTGCTTGGCCGGACTGCCAGATTTTCTTCGATTTGCGAGTATGCGTTCTTATGGATATCGCAATTCCTGCAGCTTTGCACCTCTTGAGAATTAGTGAAGCACTATATCCGTCGTCGGAAAGAGCTTTTACGTAGCCTTTCAAAAAAATCGACTGTTTTAGTCATTGTGTTTGCCAATGCACGTGTCATCATATGAAAAGTAACTTTTAAAGCTAGTAAGTGTTGTCTTAAAATCAACGGGAAACCGTTTTATGTCTCTAATATTATAAAGTAGATGCTGAAATAAAAGATTTTTAAGAAGAGCAATGGTTATTAAACCATCACGGATGGAAGTCTTGCTGTTAGACAGTTTAATTAGAGTGTGATTAGAACTTAATGTGCATTCAATACTCGGAATTTGTTGACTGGATGCATGTTTACTAACATTAACACTTTGAACATTCTTTTGATAATTGGGATTGTCCACCCATTTTATATATTGCTAAGATAGTTCAACAGAAAAGGTCTGTCTATTCCTTTTGTCGAAGGGATACACTTCCAAAGGTCAAACATACTGGAAGTCACATTTATATAATAGTTAGATACCTATTATTAATATTATTATTATTATTATTATTTTATATTTCAATAACAATAACTTATTTATAACAATTTTTTACATAAATATGAACAATTTTAACTTCAACATGAAAAATTTGAGTTTCTATTTGGTTTCCTTTCCTGAAAAATTATTGTTATTATTACAGTCTGTTTCCTATTTAGTGGACAGGTTGATTGTTTCAATAAAATAACAAACTAATAATCAATCGAGCCTCCTTTTTAGGATTTTAGGCATCATGTGTAATATGATGAAAACCTTATTAACGACGGTACAGATGTATGTATGTATGTATATATGGTTACACGCTATAACTTTTGAAAGGATTGACCTAAAGGTTTGAAATTTTGTACACACGTAGGCGCTATACAGAGGACGGTGCGAGAAATATAGCGAATCCTCTAGGATGGGCCAAACATGTGTTTTTGTGGTTTTCCAAACTGACTTCCTTTCATGTCTATGGAGTTTTGATTGCGTAGAGCAATTTGTGACGTCAGAGTTTGAATGTTTGACGTCAGAATTTAAAGAACTCTATTTGAAGTATAGCGAATCCTCCAGCTACTGCTCGTAACATTTTGATGCTAAACCCTTATTTCGTTGGATAACGATGCCCTAATTAATTTTTTCAAGAATACCCTTAAACACTCTACTTCATAGTGTTTACAAGACTTTGGATCACCTCTGGATTCAAGTCATACCAACCTACCATGGTTACTGTTTTCAGGGAGGCTACGGTGTCATACTGTTGGGTAGCTTCATAGAATTTTCGTACAATTATCTCCCACAGGTTCTCAATTGGATTAAGATACGGACCCTTTGGTGGCCACATAATCAGGTTGACTTTTTTGGATGACTTATCCTGCATAGGTCAACAGTCTCCTGATACGTTTTCGAGTTCATTTTGGCTGTGATGAAAGCGAGAGGAGTTTAGGTCGAGGCTTCTTTGCTGGTGATTTTGAGTTGCCTGCTTTCAAAAGCAGACCAATGTTGAGAATGATAGCGATTTCACGAATCGATTTGCCACATTCTCTTAATGCAGAAATTTTGCCTTTTTCTTCATCAGACAGCTCCTGTCTTGTTGCCATTTTGTGATCTTATAGCTTTCTATCAAGCAGTACATGTACATTCTCCCTCACTGCATAATGGAACCAAACTTTGACTTCATTTATAATTTCTGATAGTTTTTGTTCACGTTGAAGTAACTGTTCACTAAAATAGGAAACAGACTGTATTTGCATACGGGGTGATCATTATATCGCGCAACCCATTAAAAGCTTCATATTGGCATTTGAGTTGCGCGATAAAATGATCATTTGAAATTCAGTAAATTTTATTATGCAATTTGTGACGTCATTTCGCCTCATTACAATTTTGAATTACGATGCTGTTTCGATTGAATATTGAATAACTGTATAGGAAATCGTAGGAGATCTGCTTTCTTAGCTGGATAAGTTACTACGATGGATAGTCGCACAGGGGGACCCATGAATCGATCTAATCAAAACTGGAATTGACCAGAGGGTAGTGGAATGCTCCTTGTCTATCAGCCTCCTTAATTGAGGGCCTCTTTGCGGATGGATAACACATTAGATAAGGCACGTGAGTGGCCAATAAAAATTGGATGATGAGCATTCTTGGGTGATAAGTGCCAACCGTTCATCAAAGGACCTGCGCTATCTTCTTGAGAACTCTAATAGATTGTGACGTCATCAGTTGATGAGGACATAGAGATTAAAGAATTTGTGTGGATGGCAATGGGTGACTACTTGAGGACTAGTTCTCGAATCTACCCTTTGGAGCAGCTGGGAGCTTTTCAGACTCTAGTAGTCCGTAGTCCAATCTATAAGAGTGCAGTGATTTCCGGCATCGAAGACGACCTTCTGATCAGTATCTCGGGTGAGGCACAGTCATTACCATTCGACCATTGATCCCTCAAACACCTGGCGAAGGTGATGACGTATGCAAATTAAACTGATGAATCGATTAGACACTTTGTTGATCGTATGTTGGTGCGTATGTTTCCGGGGTCATAGGGCCTTGGGGCATGACGTCATCGTCTAGTTGGTAGCTGGCAGTTTCTGTTGAAGTCAGTGGTGTACTCTGTAGTAGGTGGACTTAAGTATGAAATTTTAGTTATTTGGGTTAGGTACATCAGTAGATGTAAGAATGGACTTGTTTGGTGTTTGCTGTTATTAATGTAGTGGTTTGTTTTTGTGTATTTGCAGGAGAGGGTGACAGGGCACTCGGCGAGCCTGGGGCCAATCACGAGCGTCGTGGGCAGCTCGAGCACGAGCTCGTTCACGAACGTGCCCCGCCTGACGCACACGCCCACCACGGACTTCCAGCCTCCGTACTTCCCGCCGCCCTACAACCATCTGCCGCCGCAGCAGCAGCTCGACTTCCACGCGCACCACGTGAATGCCGCGGACCCTTACCTGAACTCTCTGCACCCGAGCGCCGCGGCCGCCGCCGCCCAACACCAGTACCACCAGCTGCACCCGACGCAGCGCCACGATGTGCTGGGACGGCGCGACTCCGACGCCGCCCTCCACCTCCAGACCAACATGCACGCCGCGCTCCCCGGCTATGACTCGGCCACGCGCCGGTCCGACTATGCGGGCGTACGGAGGCCAGACGTACTCATGCACAGCCACCACGCCCTCGCCGACCAGGACTCGCTCATCCTGCACAACACCGCCAACCTGCCCACGCTCGAAGATGGACAGGTAAGACAATACTCTTAATAATAACACTACATTCTCTAGAACAACAACACACGACCAAATAGGACCACTCTGCAACTCCGGAACAAGCTACTTCACATGTCCACATTGGCATTGTTTCTTTACTTTATAATCAAAATACAATAAAGGTGCAACAAAGAAAATCCTGGTTATCATTAAAAAGCTTCTTAAAATGAAAGATTGTCATATAGATGGTATTAAAATAGGATCACTGAGCGACGGATTTCTACAACTCGGGAAATTCCCAAATCCGGAAAAAGTAGCTTATACTATCCCTAAGCAAAGGATTTTTACAGCTCTGGGACTTTAAGTTGTATCGCTATGGAACAGTTTTCTAAAACTCGAGGAATCCCTTAATCCGCATTTAGCCAGCTTACAGTATCACTATGCAAAAGGTTTCTACAACTTGGAGAATTCCCTAATCCGGAATAAGCTTAAGAATCCCTCAGCTAAGGGTGTCTACAAGTCGGGGAACTTCTTAACCCGGAATAAGCTATCTGACAGTATCACTAAGGAACGGGTTCTACAACTCGGGAACTTCTCAAATCCGGAATAAGCCAGCTTAAAGCCATTGAGGCAAGCTGAGGGAGCTCTAGATCCTGAAGATTTTTAGAATTATGCTACTGTACCTTAGCACTAGTAACTCAGCAAAGATTTGTGTAAGGCTTTTGGAAGTAGTCCTATAAGAGTGGTCGTATTTCGTCTTGTTGAACAGTTTTGAACCTTATAATTTGATAGGACATCATCCAGTTGCGTCAACTCTTACTATTGTTGCTGGTAATATTTACTTATTTTTGTACCTCCAAGTATTACAAGATTGATAGAAATGTACTATAAGCTTGTTTCTGTGTACATGTACGCTTAATGAACTGACAAACATACATGGTGTGTCTAAAAAGTTCGGTGAATGCAATCAGAAAACAAACAAAACAAAAGATATAAACAAATTTTCTTTATTGCCCTTCAAAATAGTCGCCACCCGCTACAACACACTTTTGACAACGTTCGTACAGCTTCTGGAAACTATCAGCAAAGGCCTCCTGTGGAATCGATCGCAGAACGGCTGTCACACGATCTTTGATGGCATTCACGTCCGCAAAACGTTCACCTTTTATAGCCGCCTTCAAGTGGGGAAACAGGAAGAAGTCCGCAGGAGCCAGATCAGGGGAGTACGGAGGGTGTTCAAGAACAGTTACCATTTTCTGAGCCAGGAATTGGCTCACACGGACCGCTTACCCAGATCATCGCGTACGATGGTGTGCACAGTGTCCTTGCTAATGCCCAATTCCTCCGCAATCAATCTTAGAGTCAGTCGCCGATCTTGTGCCAGCATTTGTCGCACTTTCTCGATCATTTCTGGGGTTCTGCTTGTCGATGGCCGACCTGAACGTGGCTCATCTTCAGTTGTTTCCTTCCCTTCACGGAGCGTTTAAACCATTCGTAAACACATTTTCTACTCACGGCTTCCCTCCAGTACACCTGCACCAACATTCCAGGTGTCTCCGTTGCAGTCTTCTCCAATTTGTAGCAGAACTTGATGTTTACACGTTGCTCCATTGCGCTGTGACACTTCCTCACACTGTCTACGTTCAACTGGTCGCAGTCTGTTTACACTGCCAGTCACATGCATTGCATGCTGTGTATCGATTCTCCCCAAGTCTCTGAAGAACCATGCACATGCGCCAAGTTGCCGTTCAGATATGACACCATTCACCGAACTTTTTAGACACACCTCGTATTCTATAAGAAGTCATTGAAAGTTGCAGTTCTGCATACCTCTATAAACTGTGTATACCGTATTTTAATAACTGAGTTGTCTTAGGCCTAACGCTCATAGGTGATTTTAGACCTAAGCGTATTGGTGCGAAGTAGGCCTCATCTTTACTGGGAATTGAGCTGTAAAGCTTTTTGGTGGTATGGATCCATTGTGCTTAGGTGTAAGACCTAACAGGTCACAGGTGGTACAGGCCTAACGTTTATTGAAAGTTCTAGTATTAAATTCCAGGTGGTACAGGCCTAACGTTTATTGAAAGTCTAGTATTAAATCTGCAAAATGATAAACTTTAGGCCTAACCCTAATATCAGTCTTAAACCACTCAAATGTTAGATGTGTACTGCTAATAATCGTTAGGCTTAATCTTACAGTTAGGCATGAGTTCCGGTAAATTTTAGGCATAGATGTAAGGCTTATTGGGAATTAGGCCTAATAGAGAGAGAGAGAGAGAGAGAGAGAGAGAGAGAGAGAGAGAGAGAGAGATAGATAGGCCTAAAACTCATTAAATTTTGCAGATGTAACGCTTATTTGGAGTATACTGTAGATGGAGGCCTAAAATTTATCACAGTTTAGGTCTATCTCTTTTTGGGAGTTCAGCTCTGAATTTTCAATACATCAATAATCTTAGGTTTAACACCTGATCAAGTATGAGCCCTAAACCACTCAAGCATTAGATCTGTATAGTATAATTGTTAGGCTTAATCTTACTGTTGACTTAATACCTAGTAAATTTTAGACCTCAATCCCCCAATCTACAGGGTGGGTCATAAGTCCGTTACTACCCTGTATATACATTGTAGATGTACTACGTGTGTAAAGGCCTAATTTGAGGTTTAGACTTAGCAGAAGCTGAGATGGATGTAAGATTTACTGTAAGGTTAGGCCTAAACTTATTGGTTACTAGATTTAGGCGTAAGATGTATTCATTTTCAGATTTTGTGCTTATTTGATATTATTCTATATAAGCTTACTGGGGATTGAGGCTAGGCCTAAAATTTGCCAAATCCCAGGGATAAAGTCAACTGTAAGATTAACCCTAACGATTATCTGTAGTACAATTTTATTGCTTTAGTGTAAAGTGTATTCGGGTTTAGGGTTGATGCTTGTTGGGGGTATTAAGCCTAAGATCATTAGTTTATTGGAACTTAGGCTTATTGAAGGTTAGACCTAAAATTATGCATTAGATCCCGCTCTAGCATTAGATCTGTACTTGTATAAACGTTAGGCTTAATTTTACCATTGAGCTCTAGTAAATCTTAGGCTTACTCTACAGAATAGCACTAAATAAGCACTAAATGTACATATCTTAGGCCTAAATCCAGTACCCGTTAAGTTTATGCTTAATTTGAGGTTTAGGCTTAGTACTTAGCAGGGGCTGAGGTGGACGTAAGATTTACTTAAGGTTAAGCCTAAACCTATTGGTTATTAGATTTAGGCTTAAGATGAATATATGTTGTATCAGGTTGTTGCAAAAGTTTCTTCCGGTTCTAGAACCCGTGCCCAAGAAGGGCTCTTTTTCCGAGGGGGCGTGTTCATATGTTTTCAAATAAATTATTGCATTCGATTCCTGAATATCTTTGCTATATTACATCCAAGAATCAACTTTCTCACTATACATCTGTGAGTGCCATCAACGGTCTGAAATGGACCTTTCACGCGAGCATATTCGAGCAATAATCTTGTACGAGTATTCTGGAAAGATCAGTGCTGCGCAATGTCACCGAAACATTTGCCAACATTTAGGTGATGGCACTGTTAGTTTACGTACAGTAGAAGAATGGTATCGCCGGTTCAGACGCGGAGATAGCACTCTTCAAGATGCACCTCTCTGGTCGGCCAATCATGATTTCAGATGGTGATCTACGCCAGGCAATTGATGAAGATCACAATGTAACAATGAGGGAACTCGCAGAACAGTTCAAGGTTCACTTTTCAACCATTGCCCGGCATCTGCACGAGCTGAATCTGTCATTCAAGTTCATTCGTTTTTGTGTTGGAATAAAAATCCGGAAAAAACTTTTGCAACTGGGGATTCTTTATAGTTTATAGAATATCTTCAAAAAAACTGTTCTAAATTAGGCCTGACTGGTGAGTTTTTGTTGTAGGTTGCTCTCCAACAGATTGCTGGGTTATCAAATAGGGTTAAAGGAAGGGGCTCACGTGGAAGATGTACTATTGTTATTGTTGGTTTTTAATACTCTTATAGTGTACTGGCGTACATATTGAGAGCGACAGGTATGTTGTTATCCAATGGAGCTGTAGCAGCAAACTGCTCATTTAAAAACGGAAGTAACCCTTTGGGAGTCCGAACCTGGGGAGGGATCGTGAATCAGGGGTTTTTGACTTTTCCAAGAAATCGATTTTTTAGCGCCCCATTTACCCCATCCCCTCCTTTTAACCCTTCAGTCACTGACCCTGTCTGTGTTTTCGAAAGCTTTCCCATCTTTTAGCTGGAGGGGCTAAGACAAGGCGCGCGTCTCTTAATGGAGAAGAGGACCCTTTCTTCATTTGGTCACATGTATGTATTTTGGAAATGATTTTTGAAATAGAATTCATTGGAATAACGTAGCGTCTATAACCTCATGGTCTAAAAACTTTATAGGCCACTTAGGCACTCTTGGCCTACAAAAAACAGACAGCAGAGACATACAAGATAATCAAATTGGCCTGATGCATATCGCTGACTTCAGTTAAAGCTAACCTAACCTAACCTAACCTAACCTACATTATATACTGGTCTAAAAGCTAAAGGTGCTCATAATCCATCAGAGAGTAGAGAAGCTTTAAGATATATAAAAAAGTCTAACGAATAATATACAGGGTGTATCAGGTTCGACGGTCATAAAGTGCCTAGCGTGATCCTTTGCATGATTACAAACTTAAAGTTCCTTATCGAAAATGTCGAAAACTCAAAATTTAAATTGCGTCGTTACGTCATTTATGAACTTTCCGCACCAGCAGTTCATTAAATTCAAAGGGGCGATTGCAATTAAATCGGCGACAATTGTTGAGATTAAATGACGTTTTCGACAGGTTTTCAGCAAACTTCGCGTGATGTTTATAGACCCTTAACATTTGAGTTTCGAACATTTTGCATAAGGAACTTTAAGTTTGTAATCATGCAAAGGATCACGCTAGGTTCTTTATGACCATCGAACCTGATACACCTTGTATACGTCATCTGTAATCATGTTCTAAAAAGTTTATACTGTCCACGCGCCACGAGAAGACCGTTACGTTGCTAAATGTGCTCGTATGGTGTCGCTGGTAGTTGCAGATCAGTCTATAGTTATGAAGGGAGGAAAAGCGCTAAAATCAAGTAGCGCAATAATGAGTTCTGGCCGTGTTTCCAAACAAATGAAAACGTTTGCATGGAAAGGTAGATACCTGAGAAATATGAAAAAAATAAGAAGAAAATCGTCGTATTGTTTACATCGATGAAACATGGATCGACTCAAATTTAGCTGTTTGTCTCCCCACAATGAACAGATTCATCTGCAACTACAACGACTCCATACGATTACATTAAGCAACTCAGCGGTCTTCTCGTGGCGCGCGGACAATACATCAAATAATCTAAAAATTCTTTATAGGCCACAATGCAAGTGTTCCTTGGCCTACAGAAGACACACTTATCACAGACAGTTAACATACTTAAACAGGCCTAATCCGTATTTAGACTATATTCGCAGTGACCTTAGTCGTAGAAGTGTCTGTACATAATAGACGATAAAGTCCTTATAGATCATAATGAAAGAGTTCCTTCGCCCACAGAAGGTAGACATCAGAGATGTTTAAAGATAGTTAATAGGCCTTATGCACATTATGGGACCCATATCAACCATATAGGTCTTACTCTTAGAATTCATTGTCTATACCGATCATAAAATGGTCTAAAAACCCTTACAGACCACAATGAACATGTTCTTTGGTCACAGAAAAACAGCTGGTAGAGAGAGTTACGATACTTAAATAGGACTAATGCATATTGTGGGATCCATTTAGTTCATATTGTCTAAAAAGTGTCTAAACATTATACTGGTCTAAAATGACTCTACAGGTCACAATGTGTTTAGGCACACATCAGAGACGTATAAAGATAGTTAAATAGGCCTAATGCACTATATTGTGTCCATATCAGAGCCTAAAGTCTTGCATTCATAGACTAGAAGTGTCTATACAGATGATAGACTGGTCTAAAAGTCGTTATATGCTATAATGAAAGTGTTTTTTGATAATAGAAAGTAGGTGGTAGAAATAATAAGATACTTAAATAGGCGTAATTCATATTAGTTCATTTAGTTCATGTAGTCTATAAAGTGTCTGTGCACCTTAATGGTCTAAAATGACTCTACAGGCATTAATGAAAGTGTACCTTGACCTTGGCCATAGAAAACAGGTGCCAGAGAGTCAAGATACTTACATAGGCCTAATGCTTACTGTAGGATCCATTTAGTTCGTATAGTCTAAAAAGTGTCTAAAATGACTCTACGGGCAACAATGAAAGTGTTTTTAGGCCCATAGAAGGCAGACATTACTTAAATAGGCCTAACTCATATTGTGATATACATTCGAGAAAATGAGTTCTTAAAGGCCGAGATGGGTCTATATATCATAGAGGAGTCTAAAATTCCTTATAGGCCGACTGGAATTGTTCTGAGATGGCGTTTTCCTGTTGTTGTTTTTTTTCTTTTTTCGAAGTTTGAAGTTTGTGACGTCATTGATTAAGTTTTGCGTTGAAAAGAACGAGCCACTTTAGAAATTTGAAAGTTTGTGACGTTACTGAAGTTTTGCATTGGATAGCATTGTGGAAATCGGTGAGGCAGGTTGTGAATGGTTTAACTAAGCATTGTGCCATCACTAGTAGCTCTTTACTGTCTGCATAGCTGTAATAGTTTCTTAGTCCTTAGTATATATAGACATTTAACTAATTAACTAAATCGTTAATTAAAAAAAACCCAGTTGCGTTAGTGTTGTTGCGAAGTTTAATTTGCCTGCTCTATTGAATTTGCAGTTAATATTGCCAATAAAATCAGAAGATGATAAAGAGCAGTGCCAGATAGGTCAAAGGTCACCGTATTCCATCAATGGAGGAGAGGTACGTCGCTCAACTTCCGGTTGTGGATAGTTGGCTTTTTTATTTTTCATTTTTATTATTACTATTATTATTATTATTATTATTATTATTATTATTATTAAAAATTTCATTTTATTATCTCAACAACTTTTGACCTACTCTAACTTAGGCCTAAGATTAACCCTAACATGGGAATATTGGTGGTTGGATACGTTCCTCTCCAGGAAGGCTTTTGGTCTTACTCCATTTTGATGAACATAGGCTTACAGATCACGTGACCTTATTAAGACGCCATCTTGATTGCTCTGAAGCATCATCTCATTGCCATTTGGTTTCCAGCAGTTTAGACCTAACCCTATCAAGGTTGGGAATTAGGCTTATTGACTAGAATTAGGCCTACACAACATCTTGCACTTGTAGTTCCTTCAGCGTCAAAATCTTGACCCATTTCGCTATGTAATGTTAACTAGGGTTAGGCCCACACTTAGGCTTACCCCCAGAAGCAATATCTTGTGAAGTCCCATCAGTTTTTGGTTTCAATTTAACTCGTTAACATTGCCATTTGGTTTTCAGCAGTTCAGGCCTAACCGTATGAACATTGGGAATTAGGCTTAATGACTAGAATTAGGCCTGATCTCTTTCATTGAGCGCTTTTTCTTTTGGACAGGGCGTCCGTTTAGCTCTTTCAACGTTAAAAACGATTTATTTCAGTCTCTACGGTTAAGCCTACAATTTAGACCTGTGACATCGCGTTAGTCTTTGGTTTATGGCATTTATTCAGATTAGCTCAATAACACTGAAACTCTTGATGCATATTTGGTTTTTAGCAGTTTGGGCCTTTTAACAGAATCAGGCTTATAATTTAGTTTTAAACTCGGAACTCGACTCAAAATGGCGTTGCATAACCCTTAGGCGCGTATTGTCTCGTCTAGTCTTGGCAGGCGACTGTGATCAGATGAGGTCCATCGGGTAGAATTAGGCCTAATCTCCTATTCAACGTCGGTCTTGCACTTGTAGCTCCTTGAATGTTAAAATCTCCATACATTTTGTATATTGGTAATTAGGGTTAGGTTTACAAATTAGGCCTACTCCCAGAAAGCCTACAACTTAGGCTTAGGCCTAAGTCATATCAGGCAGTGATTCAAATTAGCTTGTTAACATTGAAAACTGATTCAAATTGATATTTGGGTTTCAACATAGGCCTAACGTTATCAATTAAAATTATTGAGTAGAATTAGGCTTATTATTTAGTTTCAAACTAAGAACTCGTTACAATGTGTTGTCGCCTGTGATGTTAGCGGATGACTCTGATTGGATGTAATCTTGACCCATTTCATTATACAAGTGGTTAGGCCTACAAGTTAGGCTTAAGCAATGTCTTGTGATTTAAATTAGCTCGTTAACATTGACGATTCTAGTGCAGTTATTGTTGAGTGGGATTAGGCCTAAAAGTTATAACTAGCATTAGGCTTAATCTTGTCTTTCTTTCTTGTTGTTAGGAGGGGGTGCTGCGAGTGGAGGGTCGTAAAAGCGAAGAAGAGTGGTTTGAGGCTGTTAAAGGAATGTCCTGTCGCTGACTGTCTCTGGTGGACACCTTTTGTCTTCGCTTTTTTTTAATGGGCCAACAAGGAACTGTTGCCAACCCCTCGCCCGACCAATCAGATTTTATGGCTCTTCTCTCCTTTCGCTTTGTTGCTGTTGTCAGAAAATTCCAAGCATTGATGATGTGCGTTCCGGGTTCGATTCCCGTCGAGGATTAAAATTTTTTTTTTTGGTTTCATTTTTTATTTTCTTATTTTTTATTTTTATGAGTGTTCGTGGAACCAATGTTTAAATATTTTAATTTTTTTTTAATATTTATTTATTTTCGAATGACGCAAGCGTTTTTACAGCTGTTGACATTCGGAAACAAAAAGTCAAGCAAATAAGCGCGCATAAAGCTTCTTTTCAATTCCCTCTACCCCTCTAGGGAGTTAATCGTTTTGCGCTTACTATTTTGCGTAGTGTTGGCTCTAGGAAAACTGGTTCCCTGTAACAAAACTGGAGAAAATTGGGGTCAGCCAAGCAGAAGGGAACTGAATAGTCAGGGGGTGCATGAGGTGGGGGTAGTCTACTGCAAAAACACAACTCGACTTAGGATGCATTCCTATGTAAGAACTGAAAGCTCGTTAAACTATTTATAGAAGTGTACGTATCTGTAAAATATTTGATCTCTAAAAAGCGTATATGAAGAACAAGAATAGCTTGCTAAAATGTGTACGGGTTTCAAATTGCTTGGAAGTACTGTAAGCTTGGCTTACTATGAGGATTGTACGTAAGAACTGCATATGTAAGCGTACGTACTAGCAAAATATTTCATCCCAAAGAAGCATACATGATGAATAGGAATCGCTTACTAAAATGTGTACTGGTTTCAAATTCGCGTAAATTTCGAGTTAAGGATTGTACGCCTATTTAATGGGTTATAAAAAGCTAAACAAGCCTTACAATCCTTACTAAGCCAATAACCAAGCCTTACAATACTTAATAATATTGGCCTTACACTCATCAAAGATTCTGTTAAAGCCTTACATGATTTAATAATCCACTAAAGAAGCCGTACTACTCTTAATAACCTCATAGTAAGCCAAGCGTACACTATTTCTAAGCAATCTGAAACAAGATTACATCTTTGTAAGCTAATCGTACAATGTTTCGGGGATAAATTAGTGTAATGGTAAATTAGCCTCACATTTATTTACAATTGCAGTGAACAAGCCTTACATTCCTAAATATATAATCCTTATGTTCATTATCAGTTTAAGAAGCCGTACAATAATTGGGCCTTAAGCTCATCAAAAACACTGTTAAGGATTGTACGCGTTATAAAAAGCTTTACATTTCTTGATAACAAGCTAAACAAGCCTTACATTCTTTAAAAATTCCATTGAAGATGCTCTTACAGCCCTTACAATTTTATTAAAAAAGCTTTACAATCCGTACTAAACCAATAACCAAGCCTTACAATACTTAATAATCAATAATTGGGCCTTACGCTCATCATGAAAGCCTTACACGTTTTAATACTCCATTACTAAACAAGTGGTACAAGCAATCTGAAACGAATATGTACGCTTTTTTAAGAATAAATAAGCCAAGCTTACATACTTCTAAGCAATTGTTCTAATGAACAAACCTTACGTTCCTAAATTAAGCTTAATAAGAAGCTGTGCATTCCTTAATAACCCGTTACACTAAATCGTACATTCTTTAGCAATTCCAATGAAGATGCTCTTACACTCCTTACAATTCCACTAAACAAGTCTTACTAAACCAATAATAAGCCGAATAAATACGCTTTTTTAATAAGCTTACTAAGTTGTAATCCGGTTTGAGATTGTTTAGAAGTAGTGTATGCTTGGCTTACTATGGGGTTATTAAGAGTTGTAAGGCTTCTTTAGTGGATTATTAATTCATGTAAGGCTTTGATGAGCGTAAGGCCCAATTATTGATTATTAAGTATCGTAAGGCTTGGTTATTGGTTTGGTAAGGATTGTACGACTTGTTTAACGCATTTATCGATACTCACCCTGCTTCTAAGCAATTTGAAACAAGTACACATTTTAGTAAGCTATTCCTGTTCATCATGTATGCTTCTTTGGGATGAAATATTTTGCTAGTACGTACGCTTACATATACAGTTATGCTTGCTTTTTAGTTCTTACGTATAATTTTACTGAACAAGCCTTACAATTCTTAATAATCAATAATAACTGGGCCTTACACTCATCATGTACGCTTTTTTAAGAATAAATAAATTAATAATCTTACTATAATTGCATCTTATGCTTAAGATTCAGAAAGAAGCCTTACGCTGTTTATCAATTCCAATAAGCTTAATTGAAAGCGTACATTCTTTACCAATTCCAATGAAGATGCTCCACCAAGCAAACCTTACAATCAGTATTACTAAACCAAAAACCGAACCTTACAGTCTTTAATAACTTATTAAACAACTGTGCAATAGCTTCCTCAGCATTTAAAGACCGTATACATCGCATTATTAGAAATTGTAAGGCTTGTTTAGTTAAGAAATTGCTAAAGAATGTAAGGATGCTCATCTGGAGTATTGAAGAATGTAAGGTTTGTTGTTATTATTCTAAGGCTGTGTTATTGAATTCTTAAGGATTGTAAGGTTTTTTTTGGTGACTTTAGTAAGTGTAAAGTTTGATTATTAATGAATGTACGAATTGCTTATTCAGTTTGTTAGGGATTTGTTTATTGGAATTGTTGAGGAATATACGGCTTATTGTTGTCTTTTTGATGAGTGTAAGGCTTGTTTATTGGGTTGTAAGGATTGTAAGGTTTGTTATAGCGTACGAGGCATGTTCATTGGGTTATAAGGGATGTTAGTTTGCCCATTTAGGCGAGTGGAAAGTTTGCCCGTAACAAGGAATGCGGCTTGTGTATTAGAATTGCTAAGGTAGTAAGGCCTGTACAGTTCTCTACATACCAATTTTAACTTATCAAGCTACTTACTGGGGATATCGTTAAGAAAATTGGTTTATATTGGTTTGAATTGTTAAGAAATAGTAAAAATAGTTAACTCATTAGGGCTGAAGTCGAGCAAATTTGTTTGTCGTGCGTTTTGATTATTAGCCTTCTGTATTGTAAAAGAATTTTAAATATTAATCTTTTGGAAAAATTTGGGTTATTATTCATTATTTATTATTAGAAGGATTTAAACATTTATTATCTAACCGTTCTTTTAGAGTTCGTATTCCTCAACATGCTTCTCCGATCATGAAGTCCACTAGTGGTATACCTCAGGGTTCTCCACTTGGTCCCCTATTGTTTGTGCTCGGTTGCTATAAGTCAATTTCTTGGCTTATGCCGATGATGTTAAGATTCATATAAAATTAAATCCACGGGGGATTGTGTTGTCTTGCAACAACAACTATCTAATTTGGAAATTTGGGCTAGGTGGAATCAACTGATAAGACCATGTTTATGTCTATCTCCAAAAAGGACCTTCTTATTAATTATCCTTATACAATTTGTAATACTGCTCTCAAACGTACTAAATCATTCAAGGATCTTGGTATTACTTACGACGACTCTGGTTCTTTTAACGAGCATATTCAATTATTAATTAACTATACTTCGAAAATGTTTGGTTTATTTTTTAGATTAAGAAATGTTTTTACTAAGGAATACACATTTTATACTTTATATAATCATCTTGTCTTGTCTAGAATTAATTATGGGATGATAATTTGGTACACGAGAAGCTTTTATTTGTCTATACGTTGGAAAAATAAAATGAAGAGAATTGCTAAATTTATATCATCTTTATCTGTGTTTGACGCTCCGGTTCAGGACTTGAATGTTATGGCCGATCAGCATTTTTTAAATTGTTTACAAAAATTTTTTGTTGGTACTTTCAACGTTATTAATCTTATAAATTTTGTTGATATTCGTTCTTCTTCTGGTGCTATCCGAAAAAGAAACTGTTTGTCTTTGTCTATTTTTTATAAATCTAATATTAAAGTTTTAGACGTTAGGTTTAAATTGGTCGATTTCTATAATCGTGCCAATCCTAAGCCTGAAATTTTTTAATTTATTTTTATTTTTTTTCTTTTTTTTTCTTTGTGGTTTGTTTGTTTTCCTCTTTCCTTTGCTCTTTTGCCGTAGTATTTCATTGCTTTACTTTTACACTTGTTTCTCTATCTGTTTCTAATATTATTTTTGATCTTATTCTCTTTCTTGCCTATTTTATCAACCATGTTTTGGGCCTCGGCCTGTTAGGGGCAACGTGGGTTTTTTTCCCTCCGGTTTATCTGAAGGATTTCCTCCTATCGTTGTTACATTAAAATATATACATTATTATTATTATTATTATTATTATTATTATTATTATTATTAAAAAAGTATAAGAAGTCGCGAAATCTTTACTACGCTTCTTCTCCACCAGCAGCTAAGATGAAGGAGGGGAACTTGGTCTTCAACACCTGTCGCTTTTTTTTTGTACATTTTATGTATTTATTTGTATATGTATGTGCACATATACCTGTGGCCTACCTGGTGGCTTTCTCTCCTCCTCCTATCTATGTGTCTATCTCCCCTTGGGCGTTTGCAATGGTTTGTCCCGGTGACCCTGACAATGGCGCCCCAGCAATTTTCGAAGGTGGTTTGTTAAAAAGGAAAAAAAAAAAGTAAATAAATAAATAAATAAAATAAAAAATAAGGAATTTTTCGTATAATAGTTTTATTTCTTATGTAAAAAATAATAAAATATTAAGAATAATAATATTATTAATTTTGAATGACGTCATATCTAAGAAGTCATTCAGCCTTACAACTCAATTTTTAACATTGTGTTCAGAAATTCTAAATTAAAATAAATAAAATTATATAAAAATATAAAAAATACTTATAAAAATATTTATTTTATAAGAATAAATCATTATAAAAATAATATATAAATATATTTAATAAATGCTAAATAAATAAAAAAATTAAACAAAAAATTGAATTTTTTAAAAATTATTATTATTATTTTTAATATTTTTTCTCTATTCCTAATTAACTATAGCAGTAATTATAGAGATTGTTGATGCATGTAAAAATAAGGAATTTAAAAAGAATCTGAATTTTGACTCGCATCTTCTGGAATTTGACTCGTAGTTTTCAGGCTTGGGAGTCAAATTGACTCGTAGATATTTTGCCCTAGCGCGAACCCTGTAAATAAATGTTTAATATTATAATTTTAATAGGTAAAGCATATCCCGCCTTTTGAGATTTTTTTAAATAAAATTCCGATGTATTTTTTTTGTATTATAAGAAAAAAAAAACAAATAAAATTTAAATTAAAGATGGATAAATAATATACAAAAATAAGTTTGTAATACTATAATTTCATTTAGCTAAACAGTAGAGAACTAAGCCCGCGGGGATATTTTGTAATAACTCAAAAGGAAAATGGGTTAATAGAAATTACATAAAAATTAATATTAAAACTTTTTTTAAAAATTTATAAAATTTAAATATGGATGAATACTGTATTAAGTTAATTTATAAAAAAATAGAATAGCTTATTATTAGTCATCATTAGTCTTTAGGATTATTATTATTATTATTTTCTTAGGCTTGCATTAAGGTTATTAACCTTCGGAGCGAGTTATTATTTTATTATAAAAATATTCATTTATTAAGGGAGATAAGAGAAGAAGGAGCATTTTAGGCCTATTTCATTAGGTTGAGTAATTCCGTTAGGCCTAAATTAGGTGGCTTCCATCCTGGATGCAATTAGGCGTGCGCAAAACCTTCCTTCTCTCCTTTCCCACCTTTTTTCTTTCCTCCCATTCTTTTCCCAAGGTTGTTGTTGTGTTCGCTATAGCGAGGGAGCGTTTCGCCATAGCGCGGCTGCGGCAGCAGCAAGTGTGGTTAATGAGATCACCGCATGGGGGCGACGCATGAACGATGACTTCCCTTCGGTCGCCTCCCTTTGTAGTAGCCGGTGGGAGGAGTGTCACGTGGTCTGTTTAGTTATAGTGATTTGTCTATTGGGCTTTGTCTAGTTAAGACACTGAAGCTCTACATGGATAGTTAAGGTGGTTGAATTTCTGCATAAACCTCACAACTTATGAAGATTAGTGAAGACGTTGAAGCTCTCTCTTTATTCCTTTAGATTTGTGTCCACTGTTTGTGGCCTAAATCGCTTGTATCTACATAGTTAATTCTGCATAAACAGTTAAAACCTCGTAAATCTATGAAGACTGTAGTTAAGACAGTGAAGTTGTACAGGGTCGAGTCACATTATGACGACCACCCCCTACGGGTGTCACGTGTTGGGAATTGGTTAGGTGACCACTAAGGTAGGTTTCCACTATGTTAAAAACATATCCCTCATTGCTGCAGTGGGTAAGAAACGTGATTTATCAGATCTGGAAAGGTAATCGGCTTTCGGGCCAAGGATGGCAGTATTTCGAAAACCGCGCAGTTTGTGAACTTTTCTCGTGCTGCTGTAGTTAAAGTGTACCATGACTGGGTAAATGTGATCGCTCAGAATTAACGGTATGGGAACTGTGGAGCACCACGTGCCATTGATGAGAGAGGTGAACGTCGGCTGCGAAGGTGTGTGAAGGCTAACTGAAGAGCTACAGTGGACCAACTTACCGCTCAAACCAACGAGGGTGCTACCAGCCATGATCACCGCACCCATGGTGACGAAGGTTCATCGCCAAAAACGGCTTCAATTTACCCAACAGTATAGAAACTGATCACTTCTGACCATTTCTGACTAGAAAAAGTGACGATTTCTGCTCCACAAAAGTGACGGCCGTTGGCGGGTGAGGCGAGAAACCTCCGAGAACAAGCATCCTGGAACCATTGCTGGGCGAATCCAGGCTGGTGGTGGCAGCGTCATGTTGTGGGGAGTGTTCTCATGGCATTGTCTGGGCCCACTGATACCTGTGGAAGGCACTTTCAACCGATTCGGTTATTTATCCATAATTGCAGATCAAGTACACCCATACATGGCGACTGTCTTCCCAGAGGGGGATGGCAAGTTCCAGCAAGACAGTTGTTCGGCTGCAATTGTTCAGGGGTGGTTTGAGAAACACGACCAAGAGAATCACACGACTATCCTGGCCCCCTATTTCGCCAGACCTCAACCCAATCGAGAAGCTTTGGGATCACCTCGATCGTAATGTGCGTGCTATGGAACAACCATCGCGTACCCTTCAGCAGCTATGGGATGCTTTACAGTCTGCATGGCAACAGCTACCAGTAGAAACCTACGAGAGTCTTATTGAGTCACTCCCACGACGTCTAGATGCTGTCCGTGCCGCTAAAGGCGGTTATTCGGGATTTCATCTGGTGGTCATAATAATGTGACTCGACTTTTTATATACAGGGAGTCCATAAGCTGCCTACAGACGAAATCAATCATCGGAAAATATGAAATTTTGTGGAGGACGTAATGAAGGGATGGAAATTTGCTTCAGCGAAAGAAACAAAAAAAATTAGTTACGAATTTCGCCATCAGATGTCGTTTTAATTACTAATTACACATTTAGCCACACGTTTAAAATAGCTTAGGGCCTGGATAAACAACGGAGATGGCAAGTCTGACTTTGCGGACCATCTCATAAAAATGGGAAACCCGTTTGGATCATACAAAAATTTGAGAAGAATCCTGACTTTCGAGGCCCTAGAAATCAGGAAGTACCTTAAAACGGTTTGTAAGTCCACCAATCAATGCCATATATTCGGTGGTAGATGCCTGCACAGTTTGTAATCGTCATCTGCCTTGATGAAGAAGTGAATTCGAAACGCGTAGGCTTATAATAAACAATGCCATTTTTGCTAATCCAAGACCTGTTCCTTATTTCTCGTTCATTGACAGCAAAATTGACCAAGATGCAACAACTGCTTTAGACAAAAGTTTAACAAGTTCAACATGTGTGAAACTCAACAAATGACAACATAACATGTTGTACATGATGGCCATCATATTCAGCTACCATATGAAATCGCATGATGGTATGTTCCACAGCTGACTGAAGTGTGTAGTTAAATGCTTTCTTTAAGATCGGTAAAGTTCTTCGATTGTCACGACTTACCAGATGTTTCAAATGTCCCGAAAACCAAAAGTCGCGTGACGGCACATAAATTTACATTTTTACTACAGGTATTCAACGTAAAACGCCCTTTGGTGGCGAAATTCATAACTAATTTTTTTTTTTTTCGCTGAAACAAATTCTCATCCCTTCATTATGTCCTCCACAAAATTTCACACTTTTTTGATGACTGGTTTCGCCTGTATGCAGCTTTAAAACAGGATCCTTTAAGTATGGACACCCTGTACATATAACTAAGATGATGGAAATTCTGCGTAAACTAGCCAAAAATCTCATAAAACTATGAATACTAGTTAAAACATTGGAGTTTTACATAGATTGTTCAAATACTGGATAGTCTACGTAAACTAGTTAAAATCTCATATGCAGTTGAAGTCTAGTTAAGATGTGAAAGCTTTATACAGATAGTTAAGATGCTGGAAATTCTGCTTAAATAGTTAAAATCTAAGCAGATTAAATAAATTGTCAAAGTCTTAACTAGTCTGCTTAGATTTAAGTGGTTTACGCAGAATTTTCAGCATCTTAACTATCTGCATAAAACTTTCACGTCTTAACTAGTCTTCATAGGTGTATGAGATTTTAACCAGTTTACGCAGACTTGACAGCATTTTAATGATCTATAGAAAACTTCAATGTATTAACTATTATTGCTAGATGTATGAGTTTTTAACTGGATTACGCAGAAATTCCACCATCTTAACTATCTATATAAACATTTTAACTACATTTAACTATCCATATTAACGTTTTAGCTATATATAATCAAACCATTTTGATTTAGCACTTCATAGATGTATGAGGTTATAACTATTTATGCAGAATTTCCAGCATCTTAATTATCTAGTTAAGACTTTGAATCTTTATATAGATAATTAAGATGCTGGGAATTCTGCATAAATTCTTAAAACACTATAAACCTGTGAAAACTAGTTAAGACGTTGAAGCTCTATATGGATAGTTAAGACGGTGAAGTTTCTGCATAAACTTGTTATAACCGCTGGAAAGTCTGCGTAAATTAGTTAAAATCTCATAAATCTATGAAGATTTGTTAGGCTAAGACGTTAAAACTCTATGTAGATTGTCAAGATGCTGCAAATTTTGCATAAATAGTTAAAACCTCATAAACTTATGAAGATTAGTAGATAGATCAGATGGTGGAATTTCTGCGTAATCTAGTTAAAAATTTCATAAACCTATCAATAATAATTAATACGTTGAAGTTTTCTGTAGATCGTTAAAATGCTGAAAAGTCTGTGTAAAGTAGTTAAAATCTTGTACACCTATAAAAACTAGTTAAGACGTTAAAGTTTTATACAGATAATTAAGTGGGTGGAAACTCTGCATAAATAGTTAAAACACCATAAACCTGTGAAGACTAGTTAAGACGTTGAAGCTCTCTAAAGTTAGTTGAAGTACTGGAAATTTGCGTAAATTAGTTAAAATCTAAGCAGACTACATAATTCGTCTTAGATTTAACTAGTTGCCGCAAAATTTCCAGCATGTTAAATATCAATATAACGCTTCAAAGTCTTAACTAGATAATTAAGATGCTGGAAATTCTGCGTAAACCAGTTAAAATCTCATAAATCAATGAAGATTAGTTAGGCCACAGTGTAGTGTAGTTAGACAGTAGGCACACTTTTTTGATGTTGTGTCAGACCGTGCTTGGCAGGAAAGCTCGACAAGCGCCATATTGTCTGACTGTGCTCCACCGAAGTGCAAAGTTTAGATATGCTCTATGTTATTATAGAGTTGCAAATGTTTTCTGTGATTTATAATGCCTTAGGAAATAGATGTGTTATTGTTTAGCATTTTTATTTTATTTTTTAAAATATTTTTCTTTGTTATAAATCTTAGTGATGTAGAGCATTTTAATTAATCTCAAGTCAGAAAACAAGAAATAAAATTTAATTGCATTTTACATTGTATTAAAGAAAATCATCTGATGGCTTAAAAAAATTCAAGTAAAATTAAGAATAAAAAAAATTCATATGGACCAAATGAAATTTTTAATGCCTGTAATTTGTTTTTGTTAAAAAATTTCAATGTAAAGTAAATTCTTACTCTGACAAACAATTTGTTAAGAAATTCTTTGGTGAAACACGGTAAGGGAAATAGTACTTTAATCATTTGTGAATATAAGTAAAGTCCCATGTTGTTTTTGGATGCATTTTGTGGGAAGTGCTCCATGAAACACTATTCTAGCTGCCTTACAGATTAAAACACCAGCAAAAAACAACAACAAAACACGTGTACGACACTGATACCGAAGCTTCTATCATGCCTGCCCGCCTCGACAGCTAGGAGAGGAGACTGCTGGGTACAGTCACACAATATGGCAAGCTTATCGGAACAAATCAGGGCGAGTGCGCCTACTGTCTAACTATACTGTGGTTAGGCTAAGAGATTAAAGCTCTACATAGACAGTTAAGATGCTGGAAATTCTGCATAAATAGTTAAAACCTCATAAACCTATCAATACTAGTTAATACATTGAAGTTTTCTAAAGATCGTTAAATGCTGGAAAGTCTGCGTAAGCTAGTTAAAATCTCATACACCTATGAAGACTAGTTAAGACAAGAAAGTTTTATACAGACAGTTAAGATGGTGGAATTTCTGCGTAAACTAATTATAACCTCATAACCTATGAAAACTAGTTAAGATGTTGAAGCTCTCTAAAGATAGTTAAAGTACTCGTAATTCTGCGTAAACTAGTTAAAATCTAAGGAAGACTCCATAAATGGTTAGTCTTAACTAGTCTTCTTAGACATAAACCCTCAAAATCTTAACTACATTATTTTGACGATTTATAAAGTCATTAATCTTAACTAGTCTTCATATATTATGAGGTTATAACTAATTTACACAGAAATTTCACCATCTTAACTATTCATATAGAACTTCAACGTCTTAACTAGTCATCACTGGTTTATGGTGTTTTAACTATTTATGCAGAATTTCCAGCATTTTAACAATCTATAGAAAATTTCAACATATTAACTAGTATTCATAGATAAACGAGTTTTAATTAGTTTATGCAGAATTTCCATCAATCTTAACTATCTATATAAAACTTTCACGTCTTAACTAGTCTTCATAGGTGTATAAGATTTTAACGAGTTTATGCAGCCTTTCCAGCATTTTAACGATGCATAGAAAAGTTCAATGTATTAATTAGTATTCATAGGTTTATGAGATTTTTAACTAGATTACGCAGAAATTCCACTATTATATAAAGCTAGTTTCAAAGCATCTTAACTAGCTATATAAAGCTTCAAAGTCTTAAGAAGATAATTAAGATGTTGGAAAGTCTGCATAAACTGGTTAGAAAGATTTCATAAATCTGTAAAGATTAGTTAATCTAAGACTTTGAAGCTCTATATAGATAGTTAAGATCCTGGAATTTGTTCGTAAACTAGTTAAAATCTATGAAGACCAGTTTAGGAGTTGAAGCTTTATATAGTTAGTTAAAATGCTGAAAATTCTGCATAAATAGTTAAAACCTCATAAATCTATGATGAGTAGTTAAAACGTTTATGTGGATAGTTAAGTTGCTGGAATTTCTGCTTAATATATTTAAAACTAATCTATAAAGACTAGTTACGACGTTGGAGCTTTGTGTAGATAAAATGCTGGATATTCTGCGAAAACTAGTTAAGATCTCATAAATCTATGAAAACTAGCTAAGATGTTGAAGTTATAAAGCTCTATATAGATAGTTAAAATGCTGGGAATTCTGCATAAATAGTTAAAACCTCATAAACCTATGAAGAGTAGTTAAGACGTTGAAGTTTTATACAGGTTATTCAAATGCTGGAAAATTTGTGTAAATTACTTAAAAATCTCATAAAGTAGAGTTAGAACATTGAGCCTCCTTAAACTAGTTAAGAATTCATAGTTATGTAAAGACTAGTTAAACTAAGAACTATGTAAGTAGTTAAGACCTCCATTAAGACATTGAATCTGCGTAGAGATTAAGATTCTGGGAATTCTGAATAGATTAGTTAAGAGTTGAGGCTCTATATAGATAGTTAAGACGTCATAATTAATCTAGTTAAGTCGTCACAACTGTAAAAGAACTAATTAAACTAAGAAATTGAAAGACTATTCAAGTCGTTAAGAGGTTGGGGATTTCGTGGCCAACTAGTTAAGAACTTCAAAAGCCTATAACAAATAGTTAAAGGCTTCTGTTAGAGGGATTAGTTAAGATGTAGTTAGCGCAGTAGAGAGGGCCATGTTTTGCCTGGCTACGGGAGCGCTTTAAAGGCCTACGCCGCGAGAATAGTTAATTCGCCGCCATCTTGACTCTTTTTATTTTTTTTTTTCGCGGTCTTTTGCCTTTTTGCACTTTTCCCACCGCTCCAGGGCGGTAAACAAAAGGAAAAAAATAAACAACAACAACAACAGCCTGCGTGCTTAGATTCGTGTGTGAAATTTTAGACGAATTCTTCTTTAGGCCTAATTAAAAAAAATGATGATGATAATGATGAATCCTTAATGACTTGGCTTCGTAGATTTCGTGCCCGGCCGAGCGTGACGTCATGCAAATGAGATGACGTCACCGACGACGAAAGGCTGACCTTCTGCAAAGAAAAGAAAAAGAGAAGAGACGCTCCTTCTTCCTTCCTTCTTTCCTTTTTATTTTTTTTATTTTATTATTATAAAAAAATTATTTCCCGTATTCTTTTCTCGTGAAGATCACGCGCTGTCAGTAATAAATCATTTTTATTTTTTTTTTATCCTTCTAAGAAGCGAGTTAATTGATAATTGAAATCTTAAGTCGCCAACCTGATCCGATGTATGGATTCTGCCGGATATTAGAAACCGGAGCTTCTTTAAAAGTTTATTTAGTTAGTTTTTACGGTCTAAAATCTTAATAAGCCAAGTCCTTTGGTCCCCAGAGAATAAAGACGCTTTAAGATTTAGGCATAATACGTATTATGGAGTTCATGAAAAGTCATCTTCCGTCAAAATGGTCACTTCAGTTTGTTTTTATTGTCTTAGAAGTGGTCTAAAATCCTTGTAAACTACAATAAAGGTGCTCTTTATCTTCCACAGACGCTTTAAATAGGCCTATTGTAGAGTGGTAACTATAGAATTGTCTATACGTAAAACTAGTCTAAAAAGCGTTTCTTGGCTTAGTTTAGTTCTCAGTCTCAGAAGTGTCTGTACAGCATAGAATGGTCTAAAATTCACAATGAATATGCGTTCCTTGCCCAAAGGTAGACACCGGAGACTGTTTAGAACTATTAATAGGCCTAACGCACATTGTTGAATGCAACTGTCGTCTGTATAGACCATGGAATGGTTTAAGGGTCCTTATACCATGAAAGTGGCCTGCAGAAAGCAGAGACGCTTAAGATAACTAAATAGTAGGCGCTCATTATCTAACCCTAAACGTGTAGTTCTTAGTCTTAAAAGATTAGCGTCTTTTGCTATAGAAATCCCTAGGAAAAGGACGCTAAAGTGAAATTATACCTTCGTCTCCTAAACAAAAATGATTTTTTTCTATAGTTTTCTGTATAAGGCCTGAGGCTATATAGGAATCGCTTCATTGGCAGAGCTTGCCTTGCTCTGCCTCATATTTTGTGGACAATTGGCTTTGATGCCGTCGTCGTTGTCGTCCTGGATTTTTTTTACCCAATAATCGTTTATGGTGGAAAAAAGAGGGGTTTTAGGGAAGGGTGCTGCATGTGGAGAATACTTTTTTAAAATTTAAAATTTCCATTGAATTTTGAATGGCGTTTCGATTTTTTATTTTTATTTTCCATTTCCGCATGTAAAATAGCCTGCCTTTCTCCGGGGAAAGGGAAATGGATGCCGTTCATGGAGATTGGAATCGTATACCCTATAAGGGGGGGGGGGTTGTTTATGAAAAATGTGACGTCATCGCTTCTAGAGACTCTCGTACAAACATATATGTGTATAAGGATATTAAAAAAAACATTGAAACATTTTATTCTCTCTCTCTCTCTCTCTTATTCACATAACGAGAAATGTCTCTTTAAACTATTAAATTCCGAAATCCGGAATCTCCAGTTTTGTATTCCCAAATACCCTTCCTCTTCTTTATACTTAACAGTAACAAAAATTCCAAATCAGCAGCCGGAAGTTTTTATTCCCTTATACAGGCTGATTATAATTAAAGTTACGATTTCAAAAATCGAAAATTTGAAAACTACTCGTCAGAATGACCTGATGTTTTAGCAGAACAATCGTGGGCAATGGAATGTTGTTTGGCGAAGGGAAAAAAATAGTTCCAAAATCTGCCGATAGATGGCGCTGGCAGGGTAATGTCAGGGGAAAAAAACAAAAATGGATTCGTTAAACACAGGAATGTTGTTAGCCAAAAGGAAACAATAGAGTTCAGGGGTTTACGAAAAATTTATTAGCGAAAAGACAAGAATACGTGTTTACAGCGACAACAGTGATAATGCCAAATAAACAGAGCTTCATGGAACAAACATCTTACTGATGATTAAGGCAGAAGTTGTTCGATATGCCCTCCGCCTTGTTCCGCTACTAATTGGAAGTGCAAAATGGCATGCTCCACAACAGATCGGAGGGTATCTGTACTGATGCAATGGATGTGGTGTGTGGTGCTTGCCTTCAAGTCAGCTTGATTCTCAATCTGCCCGCTGTAAACAACATTCTTCAGGTACCCCCAAAGCCAGAAATCACACTGGTTTAAGTCGGGGGAACGTGGCGGCCACGTTGTTGGATAATGGCGGCTTATGATCCTAGCATCTCCGAAATGAGCACTCAGCAGCTGCTTCACAGGAGTAGCAGTGTGCGGAGGAGCACCATCTTGCATGAATATTGTGCGATCCACACACTGACGCTGCTGAAGTGCCGGAAGTACTAGCCGGAAGGACATGGTTACGCAAAAGTGCCTCATACCTTTTGCCAGTAACGGTGCAGGTAACGGGATCCGCAGGTGTGATCTCCTCGAAGAAAAACGGACCGACGATAAACTGTGCCGTTATTACGCACCAAACAGTGACCTTTTCAGAGTGAAGAGGTAATGGCTGTAGCTGACACGGATTCTCGGTCGCCCATATCCTGCAATTTTGCGTATTTACAGAACCTTGCAAATGGAAGTGGGCTTCGTCAGACCACGGCCATTTGTTGTCCACTTCCATCCTAGCAAGAAATCGTAGTGCAAAAGATTCACGTGCTTCAGGGTCAGCAGGTAGCAACTGCTGCACATGAGTTATCTTGTACGGTAACAGCGCAAGATGTTCCGTAGGACTTTACGCACCGTGCTACTCGGCATATCTAGCATTCGGCCAATTCCCCGTGCACTGCTGATTCCAGCATCACTGTTCGTCTGTTCTTGTAATGCTGATGTTCCCCGTTTCACGTCAAATGAACCGGTCTCGTCGAATTTAGCAATCATTTTCACAGACCATTTGTGGTTATTGGACCCGATTTTATGGATTTTAATGTCCGAAACTTCCTAATAGCTGTTAGTGCACACTCATCATTCTTATAAAAAAGCTTCAAGAGCAGAGCGCGATCCTTCATAGTCAGAGTCATGATGAAGCATTCAAGCAAAGAGCTGGTGCTCTGCATTTTTATGGCAGCTATGTCTGCGGTGCGCATGTCACATATTAGTAATTTGCATATCTCCAGACAATGTGAACCCTGCCAGCGCCATCTATCGGCAGACTTTGGAACTATTTCTTTTCCTTCGCCAAACAAAATTGCATTGCCTCACGATTGTTCTGCTAAAATATCAGGTCATTCTGATGAGTAGTTTTCAAATTATTGATTTTTAAAATCGTAACTTTAATTTTAATCACCCTGTATGCATACCAAATCAGAAGTCTTGTGTCCATCTATTCCGAAATCTGGAAATCTCTACATTACTCACAAAAGCGGAAGTATTTCGTGCGCAAATGAGTAAATCAGTTAACATACGCTTAATTTCGAACCCAACCAACAACCAGAAGCTTGGAAATTTCTCTGTATTCACAAATCCGTAAGCTTCTCTTTCCGTTATGTATTCACAAAGTTCGAAAATCTTTCTCCCGAGCTCTCCATCCTCAACGCGGAATTCCTATTTGTACTCACAAATCCGCAAACAAATCCTATTTGTACTCGTAAATGAGCAAAGCGTTCGACGCACTCTTATAATCCAACCAAAACAACAACCGGAAGTCCCTCTGTCCAGCTTTTCCCAAATCCGGAAGTGACTATGTCTCTCTTTTGAAATCCGGAATTGCCACTTAGCTCGGTATTCTGATATTTGGAAATTTTATATGTATCATGCAGTACGTAAATCCGGAAATTTCTGCGTATTCTGAAATCCTAAATTGCCTCTTTATTTCACGGAAGTAGCACGGAAGTCTTTCTGTATTCACAAATCCGGAATTGCCTCTATATTTCCCTCTGTATTCCATAGTGCAGGATATTTATATGTGCATTCCAAATTTGGAAGTCTTCCTGTATTAGTAAATCCGGAACGGTAAACACTAAATAAATGGAGCCAGATACTGTGGACAGACGTTAGAATAAAGGAGAGGAAACCACTAATCCACATAAGGTTTTTAATCATGTGTATACTGTAATATCTAATCCGGAACGGCCTCTTTATTTCATGTGTATACTGTAATATGGAAGTCTTTTTGTATGTATCCTGAAATCCGGAAGTCACCTTGTATTCACAAATTCGGAATTTCACTTTGTACTCCCGGGTGCAGAAATCTCTATATGTATCCCAGAAGTCTTTCTGCGTTCACAAATCCGGAAACTTCGGTGTATTTTGAAATCCGGAATGGCCTTTTTATTTCACTCTGTATTCCGTAATAAGGAAGTCTCACTGTACGTATCCCGAAATCTGGAAGTCTTTCTTTGTGTATCCCGAAATCCGGAAATCTTCCTGTATTCTCAAATTCGGAATTTCACTCGGAATTTCGGCAGAAGTCTGTATATGTATCCCGAAATCCGGAAGTCTTTCTGTAATCACAAATCCGAAATGGCCAGTTTATTTAACTCTGTATTCCGTAATAAGGAAGTCTCTCTTACTCTATATTCCCAAAAGCGAAGGCTTGCTTGTAGAAAGAGACGTGGGATTTGGGAATACGGAAGAGGTGTGCTATTGACAGAAGAGAATACCTTCGTCATCTGGCAATTGGATCTTTCACTAAATGCTTCATTTTAGGATATCAAATAATGGGCTTTTCATTATCTGTCAATAGCTACCTCGACTCTAGAATCTGAGGTGAGTTGAGAGAGAGAAAGAGAGAGTCCTATATATATATTCTCCTTATCGGCGCATATCTCTTTATTGCAAAGCGACCTCTATCTGCGGCGGAATAATTTGTGTTTCCAATGGTCTCGGAGGAAGGAGAGAGAGAGAGAGAGCAAAACGAAATTTGATTTTGGTTGAGTCACGGAGTTATCCGTGGTTATCGTATCATGTATCATAAATCCTTTTATAGGTTGGCTCTCCCCGGTGGGGGCTCTTATCAATGATGATGCGTGCTTGCTACCCCCTCCTCATGGCTCCCCATCCCCTATAACGAATTGCAATTTGATTGCATTTGCTAGGCAGCTCTGATTGAAAGCCATTCCTCTCCTTCGCCATGTCCTCCTCCTCTCTCCCGATAAATTAGATGCGAAAATTGGGAGGGAAAAAATGAAATTGTCCGAGAAGAAGAGGATGGAATCGGATATTAAAAATGCATTACAATGTCCTCCTCTCCTTCTCTCTCAATATGCATCACTACACTGTAGATCAGCGGCAACTGTCAATAGATGCTTCATTGTGTGTCAATAGGCACTTCATTGTATATCTGTCAATAGCTATACCAATAACAACTGGAGTATATGTCCATTCTCTTGTGTAGTAGTAGCCAGGCCATACAAGAATAGGAAGACAGACTACTGCGTGACTCCACATAGGCTGTGGTCAAAAACCCTCACCGGTGAGAGAATGATGACGTAATTTCTCACTGAGCTAACCGTCTTTTTCTCGGTGAGGACGGTGAGACTAACCGGTTAGACATAGCAGCACTAACTCGCGTTTCTGACCGCGTTAAAATGACGTCACTGTTTTCTCACCGGGATTTCTGACCGACCAAGCGCTAACTCTTCTCACCGGTGAGAGTTTTTGACCTTAGCCATAATAATGTCCACTGGATCTGTCAGTAGGTAGCTCGAATCTGTATAATAGACACTTGAGGCAGCACCGAGCGAAGGAACTGCTTCCACTGTCGCCTTCTTGCTCTTTCTCAATAGTTTGCTAACTCTTCATTATCTTCAGTTAGTGCTCTTTTGGCATCTGTCAATAGGTAGCTACAAGACACTTTAAGACATCCGTTAATAGCTAGTTAAAATCTGTCAATGGAAGTTTTGGCATCTGTCAATAGCTAGCTCGAATCTTCCAAAAGACACTTTTGGTATCTTTCAATAGACACGTCTAACATCTGTCAATATCTACTTCGAATCTGTCAATGAGTAGCTTGAATCTTCCTATAGACGCTTCAAGGATCTGTCTATAGCTACTTTGAATCCACCTATACGTGCTTCAGGCATCTATCAATACCTAGCTCGAATTTACCAATAGACACTTGGAATCTGTCAATCCCTAGTTCGTATCTACCAATAGATACGTTTGGCGTCTGTCAATAGGTAGGTCGAAACTGCCAATAGACACTTCTGCTATTTGTCAATAGGTAGCTCGAATCTGTTAATAGACCCTTCTAGCATCTGTCTGTAGATTTGAGCTAACTGTTGACAAAGGTCAGAAGTGTCTTTTGAAAGATTCGATCTAGGTATTGATAGATGTCTAAAGTGTCTAGTGCAGATTCGACCTACAGATTGAAAGATGCTGAAGGTGTCGTTTGGCGTTTCGTACACAAAAATAATTTTTTTCTATAGTTTTCTGTATAAGGCTTGGTTGAGGCTATATAGGACTGGAGCGTGTGTGTTATCCTGACGCACAGTTTTTATGACCAGAAATAGGCCTGACCATTGAGTTAGCGTAATAGTGTTAGGCCTATTGAGAGCTCGTCTGAACCCAATTTGCAATGGAAGCGGTGGCCATTTGCATATTTATTAACACGCAGTAAGAGCTCGTTTCGAGTGGAATGGGCAAATATTTGATTGGATAATGGAGTCTTTTTTTTTTTTTCTGATGGGGGAGGGGGTTCAGTCCCCGAAGCCATTACGGCGCTCATCTTCATTCACCTGTTTTTCCTTATGCAAATTTATTTATTTTATTTTTCCTTCAACCGCGTGGGAAATGGCGGCCGTCGTCCAAGAATGCGCTTTTCAAAGGAACAAGAACAACAAGAAAAAAAAGGTTTTCTCTCTCTCTCTCTCTCTCTCCTCCAGCATTCCGCCAGCTGTCACGTGACTGAAGGTCATGGACCGGAGGAAGAGGGGCTACGGAACCTGTTTACTCTGTTGCAACCTGCGGGAAGGACGTTCATCGAACAGGCGACAACAACACAAAACCCGCCATTTGCTTTGATGACGTCACGCATTGACGCCTCCGCAGTGGCGATAGGTTTGTGAAAGTGAGAGGGGCAGTGAATTTATGGTAAGCAACTTCCACGTGCTATTTGCAATTGATAACAATAAGCCTAACGACAATCATTTATTGACAATGGTCGACCTACAGACAATTATTTCCTCGCAGCAATTAGCCATTGGCTAGAATAGGCCTAATTTCAATTGGTAGCAATTAGCTATTGATCACTCTAGGCCTAACTGCAATTCGCTAAAGATAGCCAATGACTTTTGGCAACTCTAGGCCTAAAATCGATTAAGCATGGACAACAATAGGCTTAATTAGCTATAGACAAAATAGGCTACCGATGGTAATCTCAACAGACACCAATAGACCTACCTAATACCAATTGACAGCAATAAGCTATTGACAACGCTACGCCTAACATGGATTAGCTACTGAAACCGTTTAGTTTTCAACAACAGTAGGCTTAAGTAGGCGAAAGTGACAACAATAGGCCTAACTGTGGTTAGCTACTGACAGCAGTAGGCTTAAAAACTTCGGTATCGTTTGATGTGGCATTGTAACAATAGATAGCCATCGCTATTGACAACAATAGGCCTAACAGCATTAACAATCTCTATTGAACAACAACAGGCCTAACTGCAGTTTATGGGTAGCAATTGCTATTGATAACCCTAGGCCTAATATCGATTAACTACTGCTTACCAATTAGTTGTTTACAACAAACCACAATAAGCCATTCAATTGTCGTCCTGCTGCTGTCTACTTCCATTGATTTCATCTGAAGTGGATTCGTGCTTACTGCTGAGTAATGGAAGAAAGAAGTTCCTTTAAGCGCATTAATTTACACCGCCTTAACAATGGAGTCCTTGTATGGCTATGTGTGCTCAAATTTTTTTGTTTTCGTGGTTTATTTTAAAAGAAACAAAATTTCGCTCTCTTATTTTGCAAGCAATTATTGTAGCTTCAATTGAGTAACATATTTCAATTTGGTGGAAATCTGTGACATACATGTTCGAGGGATTCCCTTGTAAGATAAACAAAAGATTTAGGCCTAACTAAGCTTATTGCTAAGCTTAGGGTTAACGGTCTTATCATTCTGTAGATGGGTTATTGCGTTCTCTAATGGGTTTCTCGTTGAGTGTAATAACCCTAAAAGCGATTTGGAAGCGAAGATGGGTTGTTGGTGTTGGTGGGGTGGGGGTGGGGGGGGGAGATAAGATTGTGGGTTATTGGTGGGGGAGGTCCACGTTAGTCCACGCGTGTGCAGCAAAGGGGTGAACCATTGTCGGTCCAAGCGATAACAATGGGGTCGTCAGCACTTCCGGTTTTATGGGTGGGTGATTAAAGGCTTAGTTTGCTTTTTTTTTTTTTTTTTGTTTCCCGCCTCTTTTTGGACACTTTTTAGCCCCCTTGGGCCACCTTGGAATGGGCCTTTGTACCCTATAAAATATCGGCGGAGGTATAGAGGCGCTCGCTTTTAATTAACACCGTTGTTATCTCGTTCCAGTCTCGTGTCGTCACTTCCGCTTTCAACCCCTTCCTTGTTGCGAGTCCTCTTTTTTTGTGTAACTTTTCTCCTTCCTTCCTTCCTGGGGGGCCTATCGCTGGGTCAATGGACAGTCCTGCCTTATCATTGGGCAGGGGGTGGGCATTATAATGGACGACTTTTCTAAGATGACGACACGGGCCGGAAGGTGTGATTCAATGAAAGTGAAATGAAATTTATTATTAAGCCGCCATGTTTTTTTTTGAGTGTGTGAATCGAACTTTTGATGGCTGAACTTTGATTAATGGGCGCGCGCACGCTCTCTCTCTTCCATTGAGTGACCCGGTTATCTATGCTCTTCTTATTCCTATGATTTATTATTGTACAAATAACCCTAACCAACTTCTACACAAAAGTTAATTTCTATGAAGTAGCTGAAGAAGGCCAGCATCCCTTAATATAGTATCAGCGTTGTTCGGACCTCTAAAGCGTACGATGATAAAGAGCGTCCATTAGGTATAAAACGAGCGTAGTTCGGAACGCTAAAGTGAACAAAAAAAAAGCGTCCCTTAGCCATAAGTCGGTTGATAAACAGTGTTCACTGACCTTAGATCTTAGTCTTAGAAGTGTCTATACAGGCCATAGACTGGTCTAAAATCCCTATAGGCACAATGAAGTAGTTCCTTGGTCACAGAAAGCTTTTGGCACAGACTTGAGATACTTAAAGAGGCCTAACGCATACTGTGGGATCCATTAGAGCCTATAATGAGTCTATGCATCATAATGGTCTAAAATGACTCGACAGAAAGTCGTAAAGAAGGCGAGCGTCCCTTAAGTATAGAATTAGCCTTGCTCGGAGCACTAAAGCGTATGAAAACAAAGAGCGCCCCTTAACCATAAGCATAACATTATTAGAGGCGCTCAAGTATACAAATAGGTATACAATGGGTTAATATCTATTGAATTCATATTGAGATTAAGTTTATTTTCATAGACTGGACGTCAGAGTTGCCGTGGGTGGAGCTAATAACAACAACGCTATCTTGGATACAATTCCAAAATTTCAAATGGGAAGGGTCATGTGATATATGAAATACACGTGGAATTTCCTGACAAGCACAGTGGCGTTGTTATTTTTCACGTATCTCTAATCTTTCTTGAGTTAATGCAGTTTTTTGGTCATCCACATTCACAACTCGTAGCAATCACAAATTAACAAAGAAGACCAGCGTCCCTTAGCTATAGAACTAGCGTTGTTCGGAACGCTAAAGCGTGTGAGGAATATAAGCGTCCTTTATTCATAGGCATAGCGAGTTGGGTCACTACCACAAAGATAACCACAAATTAGCCAGAATGTCATGGTACATGATGTGTTCAATATGTGTCTGAGTGTCAAATCCAACTTGAAGCCCCATTCAGGTAATTCTGACGTCAAGCCTGGGTGATACGGCGATGCTTCAGATATTCAATGTTAAGTCGCTGAAGAAGGCCAGCATCCCTTAGCTATAGATGTAGCGTGATTCGAAACGCAAAAGCGTGTGAGGAAAATAAGCGCTAAAGTTTAAAAATAGGTTAATTTCTAATAACCCATTAGGGACAAGTCCGGAGATCTAGGAGGCCAGTTCGATAGTTCATGTTGGCCATCCACGATTGGGAAATTGCAGGTTAAATGCTATAATGGGGCTATAATCCATCCTGTTGAATGAGTTCTGGATAGGTTCCATCTTCACTGAATGTTACACATTGAATAACACATCCTGTATAGAACATGACTTTTGCGATAGCTTGCTAATTTGTGGTCATCAGCAGTTGTGACCTTTGTGATAGTTAGTGAATGTGGTTTTTATTTTTGACCAATAAAGTGCATGATCTCAAGCACGGATGAAGATACGTAAAAACTAACAACACCATTGTGTTTGTCCGGAAATTCCACCCTCGTTTCATATGTCACATGACCTCTTTCGCATTTGAAAATTTGGAGTTGTTTCCAAGATGGCGTCTTCCAAAGCGTTATGGTTTCAAAAAGGAAAGAGTTATGGTTCGTTTACTTAAACGGGAAGGGGGAGATGTGATCTGTGAAATAACACTAGTTTTTTCTCAGGAATTCATTCCTGCAATCGGATTTCAGTTATCTATTGCGATTCGCAAGTTATGATGGATTTCATGGTCACCCATAGTCTAGATAATCTCTTACTCACGTAATCTTTAGATTTACGCTTGATGTTGTTGCAATTCCCTTTCTTCTCTCGATGTCTTGAAGCAAAACTTGGCCATTCATCACTTTGTGCTGTCTAGCGGTCGCCGATTCTTCTATTTACTTGCTTGCCATTTGCTCAATACAGCACGGAGCTAAAGGTCTGCTTCCTCTGTCGTCTGTCCACTCTTTCTCAATAGTCTGCTAACTCTCCATTATCTCCAGTTACTGATCATTTTTAAAGATTTTCAAGAAACTGTTAAGTACTAAGAACTCTCTTTTCTAAGAAAAGCCTGAATAACAGGAATTCTATGCATTGTTACAAATTGAACCTTATCTATATTGCACAAACTTTGCCTTGCATTGTTGGTTATGAGATATACAGGGTGGGCCGTAAGTCGCACACCAAAGAATTACGTGAAGTGTGATGTGAAACAATGTAAAATCAGCAAATGGCGAGCATTTTGAGCATTTGTGATTGTACCAGCAACGTATTTCTTAGTTCATTAGTTAAGCTTGGTTTTAATAAAATAACGTTTATTATTATCAGAATTGTTTTAAATGCTTTGGTGCGCGACTTACGGCCCACCCTGTATATTGTTGATCCTTGCATGGTGTTGGTGCATTGCGTGTTGATACCATTGTTGATACCTATTGCCGCATAAACTTTTCCTTGCATTGTTGGTCATGAGATGTATATTGTTGGTCCGTGCAGAGTGTTTATGAATTGTGTTTTGATACCATTGTTGTTAAGTATTGTTGCACAAACTTTGCCTTGCATTGTTGGTCATGAGATATTTCTCATTAATATGCTTTCCTATAACCATGAATATCAATTTTTTATCAATAATTATTATTTTTTCGAAATCTGAGGTAGACAGTGACCTTCCTCATGCTTTGAAGGTCAAGTATGCAAAATTTCCTCAAGATCGGAATAAAACTGTAGATTTGTATAAGAAACCCACAAACAAACATCCTTCTTTATATATATAGATAGATAGAAGAAAGATATACAGTATAGAAGATAGATTATTGGTAGAAACAAGTTATGAGGCCTTTTGTCTAGGTGGTGTTGGATATTCCCAATGAAAGATCTCTTTCCGACTTGTAGAGATCTCTGGTCTGTGGAGTCCGTATTAACTGCATCAGCGGATTGTTTAGAAAACAATGCGTTAAGATTGCATGTGTGTTTATGGTGAACATTGTTGTAGCCACTCGCGATTCCATACTGGCGAGGGGAAGAAGCCATGTTTGGTTTTCTTAAAAATTTTGAGTCTCTATGAAATTGACGCACTGGGTCTATGAAATGGGTGTGTCCACAGTCGGATACTTCTTCGGCTTTTCCTTAGAAATGGGAGTGACCTTTGCTGCCACTCTTTCCTTCCTGGCTGGCTGTTTCCTGCTGCTCATAGGGCTTCTTCTCATCCGGAACTACCACTTCCTGGTCCTGCCGCCACCCATGGACTCTGTGATTGGTTCCTTGCTCATTCTGCTGGGTTGCTTTCGTATGATCATGGGCTTGCTCCTCAGAAATGCCGTGAATACCCAAAAATCCGAGTTCATACGCTTCTGGCTTCAGATGACTGCCTTCGAAATGGTTCTGACGCCCTTCATCTTGATGAGATGCCAAAAGAACCAGCCCTTCCTGTTCCTCTTCCACCTGTTCTTCATGGCCTACCAGTGGATAGTGATCTACTCATACTACGTGGAAATGCAAATGACCCAAGGAATAAGGAGAAACCTGTGATGAAGGTTCAGTTGAGTCTTTTGCTCGGTTCATTGAAAGTGCCTGGAATTAGACCCCAAAATCCGAGTCCAAAATTTTGCAACATTGTCGTCATCCCTTAGTTGGTAACTTGACAAACAGCTACCTCTCTGGACAATTTCGGATATCTATTGGATATTCCACTATGACAATGCGCCGCCTCACGCAGCTACACTACGACGCCTGCAAAGTTGGCATATTTAGGGTTCACTGTCTGCTCATCCACCCGATAACCCAGACCTTGCCTCATGGGATTTTGCGATACCAAGTTTGCAGTTGTAACATTACAGGCGTGAGGTCACGCAGTGTCATGATGGAAGAAGTAAAACCCCTCTAGAAATATTTTTGGATGATGATTCATCATGGATATATGAACGCTGGTACTTCATGTATCCACCAGATGGATCCAAATGTAGCAACAATGAGTGCTCACATCTGTTCACCAACAGGACTGGCTCTTGCCAGATCCAACATGACAATGCGCTGCCTCATACCAGTAACACAATGATATCTGCTAAGTTGGCATTGCTGCACTATACCACGCACACATTTGCGATCCAACTTTCAGTCCTCGTATATATCCACAAAGGATGTTCTAAAACATGACTAGAGATGGTCTTGAGGGGTTTGCCACATCCAACATGACAATGCGCGACCTTACATCAGCAATACAATGACCAGAAAGTTGGCATCGCACAATCTCACTGGGCACATTTCCACTGGGAATTTTTTGGATACACAGAGCCATGAGCCCCAGCAATGCCGCTTTACAGTCGTTAGTGTTGCTGGTGTGAGGCGACGCATTGTCACATTGGATGTAGCAAAACCCTTCGTAGCTGTCGCTGAATCCTGAATCAAGCTGATTCGACAGCGCCATCTTAAGGCTATGGAATCCTATACAACAGGTAACTCCAGGGGATATTGGAAAGTACATAAATGTATCTAATTCCAAGCACTCTCTCAGTGAGTTACATGTGCAAATGTCCTAAATTAGGTTGTGTATGTGTTAATTGCTTTGTTTCTTTTGAAGGCATTGGGGACAGCACTAACAAAAACGAACGTCTCATAGACATAGCGTTGTAAGCGACGCTAAAGCGTGAGATATATGGAGTCTTCTCGTATTTGAAGAAAGCAAATCAATTGGATAGTGAACTACAACAAGAACAACAACAAGGGTGACATTGTAATTTAAACCTGTGCTTCTTGAACTTATATACTCTAAGTACATACAATACATGTATTTCTTACAAAGATATCCAAACAAATTAACAGTGTTGCACGTGAATAAAATTGCTGCGTTGTGATTAGCTCATTTCCTTTGTCTCGTTTCCTTTATTTCAATGCAAATGTACGAACGTGGATTGAAAAGTTTCCGGAATCGCCACCAGGTGACAGCTCTTTACCAATTGTTTTAGTTACAGAGGGTTTTAGGCACTTTTCAAAAAAAAAAACCCCGCTACATTTTAGGGGGCGCTAATGTGTACAATACACTCTAGAGACGTCACTAACAAAAACGAACGTCCCTTAGTCATAGGCATAGCATTGTAAGCGACGCTAAGACGTAGAAAGACATAGAGCGTCCCTTAGCTATAAAACGAGCGTAGTTCGGAAAGCTAAAGCGTACAAAAAGAAAAGATTATAAACCACCTTAATTCTTAGTCTCAAAAGAGCATAGAATGGTGTAAAAGTCTTAAAAGCCACAAAGGGTAACAGACACTCGAGACACTTTAGAACAGGATCAATTATAAACAATGGTCTTATAAGTGTCTTTACAGGCCATAGAATGGTCTAAACGCATTTCAAAAAGCTTTTGGCATAGACTTAGGATACTTAAAGAGATCTAACGCATCCATTAAAGCTTATAATGAGTCTATGCATCATAATGGTCTAAAATGTCTCCACTGAATGTAACTGAAGGGCACTAGTGTGAAAGAGCCTTATTCAGTGTGTGAGCGTTTTTGGTGTGGCCCGGATTAACCCCTGCTCAGAATATACCCGAGTATTGTTTGGGCTAGTTCAGAATAATCCCCGGAATATAGTCGGGCCTAGCCTAAACAATACCCCCCCAGGCCAGAATATACCCCTGTTATAATTTATAGCAAAGCTGTATTTTCTAAACTCCTAAACAGTCGTCACACTTCATTTCGTCATAGTCACTTGTAACAGTCCCCAAGTGGTCACATTCATGTCGTCTCATTCAGATGGTTGCATTCACTTCGTCCTAAAATCGTTTTGTCACTCAGCCGATGAACACATTCAGTAAGTTCCCGAATCGTTTTCTCATACAGTCGACTCGATACATGCACCTCGTCATATTCACTTCGTCTCGGAATAGATTCATCACTCAGTCGGCTGGGAAATTCAGCTCATTACATTTATTTCATTACTCAATCTGCTTGACACACGTTTCGTCAAATCATCACTCTTATTTTCTCATATATTTTTAAAAAGACCCCCCTCCCCACCAATACAAGAAAAACAAAACGATTCTGGAACGAAATCAACGAGACGAGTTGAATATTCGAATTGACTGAGTGACAAAACGATCTTGGGGCGAAATTAATGTGACGAGTTGAATGTGTCGAATCGACTAAGTGACAAAATAATTCTCGGACGAAGTGAATGAGGCTTTTTGAATGGGACCATTTGAATGTAACCAAATGTGACTGTAGCCCTGGGGGTATAAACTGGGCTAGCCTAACTTATACTTATACCTTGGGTATCAAACAGCCTATCCTAAAATAACCCCGGGAATCGCAATCAGGTGGCAGCTCTTTATCAAATTTTTTAGATACAGACGGTTTTAGGCACTTTTCTCGCTGTATCTTTAAGAAATATGACTCTTTCACTTCCAAAGTATCTTCTCAGTAGTCCTAGTTCGAGTAATCCACTTTTCAAAAAGACCCGCTAAGTATGCTACATTTTAGGGACCCCAAGTGTACAAATACGCTCTAACAAAATCGAACGTCCCTTAGCTATAGGCATAGCATTGTTAGCAACGCTAAGGCGTAGAAAGAAATAGCGCGACCCTTAAGTATAAGTATAGCATAGTTTAGAACGCTAAAGCGTCTCTTACTGTTTGTTTTCTTTTTATGTAATATTTTTTTTCTTTCTACACTACCACCACCATCATCATCATCGTCATCATTATCATTATTATCACGATCGTTATTAATTTTTTTTTATATTTTTAGTTTTCGAAGCTCACCAAATCTTAATGGCTCTCCAGGGCTCAAACGTTCTTTCTTCCGCCGTTGTCTCACCATTTTCTCCCAATTTAGCGCAAATAACACGTTTAAAGTCAACATGAAAAATCAAATCTGCTTTTTAAAAGGAGTGGAGAAACACTTTCATAATGACAATGAGAAGTTCCTCTCTAATAACAATAATCAATGAAGGAGAGAAGAAAGTGGTTTCTCCGTTCTTTCTTAGGAAAACATGGAGAGAAATAAAAAAATAATAATAACAATAATAAAAAAAAATTAAAAAAATAAAAACAAGTCGAGCACCCTTCTCAGAAGAAACGAATAACAATTTTTTTTTAAGGAATTAAAAAAAAAATTAATGACCTTTTTCCAATTAATACCTTTAAAGAGAATTTTTCGCAAGAAATTAAGTTTCGCGTGATCAGCATGAAGAGAAATTTTTTTTTTTAATATTAAAAAAAAAATAAAAACCGGATTCCTTTAAATAATTTGAGAGAAAATGAACCCTTTAATTATTAAAAAAAAAATTTATTTCCTATTTCGAAGCGCTTTTAGTTCGCTGTTAAAGCTTTAAAATACGTCGACATGAATATAAAGTGAAACGAAAAATTATTAATTTGTTTTTTTATTATAAAATTATTACTATTATTATTATTATTATTATTATTATTATTATTTAAAAAAAAGATTAAAAAATAAAATTATCCATTACTCGCTATTATATACGCTTTAGCCTCCTTAGTCATGCTTTATCTATAGCTAAGGGACGCTTTAACGTCATTTAGAATGCTATGTCATATTTGTTAACTTAATGGAGAATAAAATCGTGTAGGCTATATTTAGTCCAAACCGGAACTAATTTATAATAAAATTAGATTTTATTTTTAATTCAATATCATATTATAATAATAAATCAATGCAGACTCCAATTCCCTAATGCTTTAGAGAAGCACTTTGTGACGTCATTGTGTGCTATTGAGTGTTGTTGTTGTCATTGTTATTAACTAGAAAACCATTATATTACAATATCTCCTAAACCATGACATAAATACGACAAGTGGAATGAATTTCTGAGAAAATTCTCATGTCCTTTCACATGTCACAACACTCTATTTGGAAAAAAATTGATAACCTCACCTGGCCAATGTGCAGTCCTGGAAAGAATGATAGGAACTTTTGTGTTTTCAACATAACATTTTTAATAATGAATTTATTTCAACGAAACTTTACACGCTTGTGCCCACACTGCATTGACACCACTGGTTTCAATTCAGTCAAAATATTTAAAAAATTAGTTGAGCCACAACCAATTTTTGAAAAAAGGGTGGAAAAATGATAGGAACTAAATGAATAATCTGCCCCCCCCCCCATACTGGGAATGTGAGACCTAATCACCATTGCATATTAATGAAATTCTGAACAAGAAGACATATCTCTGATAAAATAAAACTTGTTCACTAAGTATCTTCAAAATGGGACGTGGTAAACAACTTACCCATTATGAGAGAGGAAAAATCATGGCATATAAAGAACAAGGCATGTCAAAAGCAGAAATTTCTCGTTTGATTGGAAGGTCCAAGCAAGTAATTTCATCTTTCCTGAAAAATCCAGAATCATATGGTACAAAGAAAACGACAGGAAGGCCTAAAGCACTTAGTGATAGAGACCACCGTCGAATTCTTCGCATGGCAAGCAACAAGCAAATTTCTGCCAACTCCATCAAACAGGCGATTGGAACACAGGCTCATCGAAGAACTATTAATAACTATCTCAACCAATGTCCTCATCTCCAACGCCAGAAAATGAAACAGAAACCACTTCTTACCAACCAGCACAAAGTCGATCGTCTTCAGCTAGCCAAACAGCATCAAACCTGGACTTCCGAATGGAACTCAGTCATCTTTAGTGATGAAACAAAGTTCAACCTCGATGGCCTCGATGGCCCCGATGGCCCCGATGGCCCCGATGGCCCCGATGGTTGGAACTACTATTGGCACGATTTACGAAAGGAACCAAAGCACTTTTCGAAGCGCATCCAGGGCGGCGGTTCAGTTATGGTTTGTGGGGCATTCAGTGCCAGTGGAAAGGTGGAATTAGTGTTTATAGATGGCCGCATGAACAGCGTCAAGTACCAAGAAATGCTTCAGAAGTATCTTATCCCACTTGGACCAATCATCGGAGGTCAAGATTGGATATTTCAGCAGGACAACGCCCCATGTCACGTTTCCAGATCGACTATGAGTGGCTCAAGACCAAAAACATCAGGGTTATGAAATGGCCTGCGAGAAGTCCAGACCTTAACACCATCGAAAATCTCTGGGGAATCATGATTCGGGCCGTTTATAAGAACGGGCGGCAGTTTGAGAATGTCCAGAGTCTCAAACAGGCTGTTCTTGAGGCTTGGGAAGAAATTTCGTGCAGAACTCATGAAAAACTAATTGAATCTATGAAGGACCGTGTGTTTCATGTGATCAACAAAAATGGTGGATTTACAAAGTATTAAATACGAGCAATCTCATGATAACTGAAGGTGTTCCTATCATTTTTTCCACCCTTTTTTCAAAAATTGGTTGTGGCTCAACTAATTTTTTAAATATTTTGACTGAATTGAAACCAGTGGTGTCAATGCAGTGTGGGCACAGATATGTAAAGTTTCGTTGAAATAAATTCATTAAAAATGTTATGTTGAAAACAGAAAAGTTTCTATCATTTTTTCCAGGACTGTATAATAGAACGTAAGTTATATAGTAGTAGTAATAATAATAATAATAATAATAATAATAATAAATGACTCGGTAGTTTCTTCATGAGTATCATAACTGGATTGGTTGATTCACCTAGCCAAAACTTCACCAAAACAATATTAGTGTATCCGGTTTTGCATGACAGCTTCCAAACCGTGACAGACAAGTGGGATGGATTTCTGAGAAAATTCTCATGTCGTTTGATATGTCACATGACCCACTTTCAATTTGAATAAAAAAGAAGTCATCCAACATGGCAGCCAGGTTTGCATTGTACCCGATTTCCTGCATTACACTTTAGCGGCTCTTGCTGTACTAAAAGCGACGAGATTGAACGCTCAACCGTGACATACAGATGAAATCCTACTTCAACGATGCCTGGAAGCCGTCGTCAAGTGGCGTGATCACAATCACGTGAAAAACACTTGCAGTTATCCACTTACACACAAAGTCATAACTGCGTGTAAGTCACCTGACCTGTGATGATTCTATTAGTAGAAGTTCCTCTTTTCATAGGTTTAGTGGAAGTTCCCTAACCGTCCAGGTCACATGGCTTCTGGTAATCCTCAGTTATTATGTTTCTTGAATGACAACAGGTTTAGTCACATGGTAGTATGTCACATAACCAAGCTCAAGCCGATTATTAAGTGATTGTTATGTGAAAATAGTAAGACTCGTTATTGTATCACGTGACTTCGAGTAATCCTCTCCTCTTGAAAGTTTTTGTTTTTGCAAGCTTCTTGAGTCGCCTAGTTGTATAATGTGTGCAGGTTTAAGTGGGTTAGGTTAGCTCTGGTTGATTAGGTCAGGAAAGATTTGGTTAGGTTAGACCAGATAAGTTTCATTAAGTAAGATTGGATAAGTTTGGTTAGGTTAGGTAAGATTAGATAGGTTAGGTAAGTTTAGTTCGATTGTTAGGTTAGATCGGTTAGGCTAGCTCAGGTAAGTTTGGTTAGGTTAGATTAGATAAGGTTGGATTTGGTAAGTTTGGAAAGTTAGGTTAGTTCAAGTAAGCACGGTTGGTTTGTTAAGTTAGTTTAGGTAGGTTCGGTTATATCACGTAAGTTTTGTTTGTTTGTTATATTAGGTCAGTTAGGCTAAGTGAAGTAAATAAATAATAATGATTAAAAACTGGAGATGCTCTCCAAGCATAGGTAATGATTTTTCGATTGAAAAATCATTAGATGAAGTAAGTTTGGTTAGGTTCGTTACGTAACTTTAGGTTTGGTATGTTTGGTTATGTATGTATGGGTACTTCGTTAGGTAAAATTAGATAAAACTAGGTAAAACTAGGTCGGGTGAGTTTGTTAGATTATGTTACATAAGGTTAGGTTAGGTTAGCTGTCGTAAGTTTGGTTATGTAAAGTTGAGTACGTTATATTAGATATGTGTGTTAGGTTATATAAGTTAAGTCAGGTCATTTACGTTTGGTTAGGTTAGGTAACACAAGGATAGCTGTCGTATGTTTGGTTATGTAAGGTTGAGTACGGCATGTTAGGTATGTTTGGTTAGGTTAGTTAGGATTAGATAGGTTAAGCAAGTTCAGTTCGTTTGTTAGGTTAGGTTAGATCAGTTAAGCTTGGTTAGGTTCCTTTATGTAACGTTATGTTTTGAATGTGTGGTCATATATGTACTGTCCGGGACTCAAGAGAAGACCTCCTGCGTCGCATGTTCTCTCTCCTCGTGTCTGCGTTGTTTTTGGTTGCGCGCGTGCTTTGGAGAAAAATATGACAACAATAGCAATATCCCTATACAATCTTTTTAGAAATGAACTTAGCCAAACGTTTCTGCGTGTAACTCAGAGGTCTTCCCTTGTGTCCCGGACAGTATGCGTACTTTGTTAGGTAAAATTAGATAGATTTGGCTAGGTCAGGTAAGTTTGTTAGATTATGTTACATATGTTTGGATATGTTAGGTATGTTTGGTTAGGTTAGATTACATAAGGTTAGCTGTCGTATTTTGGCTATGTAAGATTGGGTATCTCAGGTATGTTTGGTTAGGTTATATATGATTAGATAGGTCAGTTCGTTAGGTTAGTTAGGTTAAGTAGGTTAGGCGATCGGTTCCCAAACGTTTTTAATTCGCGAACCCCTTTCGCACAGGGTTAGGCTATGTCAGTTATGTTTGGTTAGATTATAAGGTTGGATACATTAGATTAGGTAGGATTAGATTAAGTTAGATCAAGTAAATGCTTGCAAATAACTTAGGAATTTCATGTTGACCGAACGAATAGACCACTAGGTACTATGTATTCTGTGTACCCGTAAAGCTTACTAAGCAAATTAATAGCATATACTAATACGATCACTACCGTAGGATCCAATTCCGGGTCATAGGATCCAGTGCTCGCAGTATTCCAGTGCTTGTTGTATTCCACAATCTTCTTGGAGATCGGCAATGATTGTTTTTGTTAAGGTAAGCGTTGTTTGTGGGCGGCTTTAAGTCTCCGGTGATTTGTGGTTTAGGATGATCACGTGAGTGTTTCAGTTTCTTGAGCGGCTTTTCTGCAACAGCTCGATGGACAAAGAGAAGTTGAGCGACCGTTGTAAGAAGCGCCGTTTTCTATTGAGAGAAGAAAAAAAAATACTTGAAACCGAACATTTCCTGTTGAACTTTTTTTCCTTTTGTTGATAAATCGGTTTCTCTTTTCCTTTTGTCATGGCGCCTTTCAGGTTCCTTTTTTGTCTCTGCGTGCTTCTTCCTTTGTAGTACACAATCCAAAAGACGTCGTCGTCGTAGTCTTTTCAGCGAACTATTTTTTTTTTACACTCAGAAAAATTTTGATGATTTTTCATTCTGCCATCGCTCCCTCTTCGATTAGTGACGTCATAACCTATTGAAGCAGCGCTCTATCTGTTCATCCCCTACAATTTGTCCGTGTCATCGCTCTCCTTAATCTCTTGCTAGAGAGGTTCCAAACGCCATTATCCCCTTCCCCTTCTGCCTCCTCCTCCTTCGTGTATAAATATTAGCCCCTCGCTTTAAGGACAGTCCATCAGGGGTCGCGAGATAACACTAGTTCGCAACCCCTACATTTTCTTCAGTAGAGCGGGGGAGATAAAGGCCTCAATCTGAAGCATGAAAAATTATAAAAGAAAATCGTTTACAAGGAAGAAGCTAACTCTGTTCCCTTTTCACATAGCTATCCCTACAAATGTGCATCACACCCATCTTTATATAAGCTCGTATATCCTGTTTTCAGTGATAGCTCCAGAACAGTGACGTATAAGTGAAATTCGACAAGTGGACTGATTTTCTGAGAAAATTCTCACATCGTTTGATATGTCACAAGACCCACTTTAGTTTTGAAATAAAAAGGATTACCTCACTTATGGGCATACAAGTACTAGCACGGCATGTTTTATGATAATAATAATAAATCGCTCAATGTTTACCTTATGTGCATCTAGTGTGCAATGATTGTTTTGCGAAATACTGGCGAGGCAAATCAATCATTCCACACAAGAAGCATCTTTCTCTATCTATATCTATAAAGAAGGATGTTTGTGGGTCTGTTTGTTTGTTTGTTTCTTATGCAAATCTACAGTTTTATTCCGATCTTGATGAAATTTTGCATACTTGAGGATGAGGAAGGTCACTGTCTACCTCAGATTTCGGAAAAATAACATTATTGATAAAAAATCGATATTTATGGTTATGGCAGGGCATATTAATGAGAAATATCTCATGACCAACAATGAAAGGCAAAGTTTGTGCAACAATAGGTATCACAATGGTATCAACACGCAATTCACCAATAACAATGAGCACAAAATGATGATGCAATGATAGAAAGTTCTTTTCAAAGAATTATAACAATGAACATAAAATGATGATGCAATGATAGAACATTCGTTTCCAAGAATTAGTAACAATGAACAGGAAATGGATATAATAGACGATATAGATAGGGCAGTCTCTCTCGATGAGGCAAAGGAGATACACGTGTCTTCCTTCAGCGCCCTAACAAGCGTTCAGACGATTGGAAAAGTGTGTATATGCTTCTTTGTGTTTGCGTCTGTTTGTGTGTTTGGCACGTTTTAGCAGTGCATAACCTATTGCAGTTTATTTAACTTCTTGAGATTGATCTGTTTACCTACTGTGTAATTATCCCGGGCAAAGCTGGGTCCTCTGCTAGTCTTTCTATATACAGGGTGAATACAAAAGTCTGAACCCACCCTTTTATTTTTTGAACCGAAGCAGATATGCCAATTTTGATGAATCCAATGAATAGGAAGTTGTGGGTGGCCTATCCCATGGTGCACTTTTCATTATCCCAAATATGCAAATTAGGACACATTCAAAATTTATCTCAAAGACCGTAAGGGATAGAGGAAAAAACCCAATTGCAAACTTGGTCAGCAAACAAAAACAAACAAAACAAAAAAAATTATCCAAATCGGACCAACCAATCACCCACAAGCAGAAGATCATGTTGACCATTTCTGGAACAGTGTAGCTTGCCATCCTGGAATTGTTCTCTCCTTTGTGTGCTGAAACATGCCTTTTATTTGCTTTTCCGCATGAAAGTGAATGTGAGTATGGTAATTTATGTTAATTTTTTGATTTATATGCTTTACATTGTGGAAATATCAACATTCAGTTTCCCTTATGCAGTGTGACTGTTTGTAAGCTACAAACAGTTCACCACGTGATTGTGAGTGATTGGTTGGACCGATTTGGATGATTTTTTTTTTGTTTTGTTTGTTTTTTAATGCTGAACAAGTTTGCAATTGGGTTTTTTTTCTCTATCCCTTACGGTTTTTGAGATAAATTTTGAATGTCTCCTAATTTGCATATTTGGGATGATGAAAAGTACACCATGGGATAGGCCACCCATAACTTCCTATTCATTGGATTCATCAAAATTGACATATTTGCCTCGGTTCAAAAAATAAAAGGGGGTTCAGATTTTTGCATTCACCCTGTATATAAAGAAGGCTGTTTGTGGGTCTGTTTGTTTGTTTGTTTGTGGGTTTGTTTGTTTCTTATGCAAATCTACAGTTTTATTCCGATCTTGATGAAATTTTGCATACTTGAGGATGAGGAATGTCACTGTCTACCTCAGATTTCGGAAAAATAATAATTATTGATAAAAAATCAATATTCATGGTTATGGCAGGGCATATTAATGAGAAATATCTCATGACCAACAATGCAAGGCAAAGTTTGTGCAACAACAGGTATCTACAATGGTATCAACACGCAATTCACCAATAACAATGAGCACAAAATGATGATGCAATGATAGAAAGTTCATTTCAAAGAATTATAACAATGAACATAAAATGATGATGCAATGATAGAACATTCGTGTCCAAGAATTAGTAACAATGAACAGGAAATGAATATAATAGACGATATAGATAGGGCAGTCTCTCTCGATGAGGCAACGGAGATACACGTGTCTTCCTTCAGCTCCCTAACAAGCGTTCAGACGATTGGGAAAAGTGTGTATATGTTTCTTTGTGTGTGTTTGTGTGTTTGGCATTTTTAGCAGTGCATAACCTATTACAGTTTATTTTCAAAAAACACATCAGTTTATTTAACTTTTAGAGATTGTTCTGTTTACCTACTGTGTAATTATCCCGGGCAACGCCAGGTCCTCTGCTAGTCTATCTATATATATAAAGAAGGATCTTTGTTTGTGGGTTTGTTTGTTGCGATCACTCGTACAGCGTTATCTAGAAATAAATACTCGTCTATGTCTGAAGTCTACTGGTCATACGACATACCATCACTATATGAAATCATTAACTCTGCTCGCCTTAAGGAACTTTACAGAGCCATCACTGACATCAGTCATCCAGTACATTATGTTAAAGACTGGCTGCTGGATGCACCTAATACTCGTACAACTCAAGGGTACAAACTGAGTCCCAAAAACCCGATTTCTAAATACTTAGCAACATATTTTCCATACAACACGTATATGTATTGGAACAATCTAACGTTTGACGTAAGGAATCAAATTTTAAACTGCACCTTAAAGTCGTGCTCAAATCATAAAGCACATGTAAAGAACTTAATACGAAATACACTCTCGAATAATAATTCATAAAATGTTATGCAATTTGTCCAACCGTGGATGTAAAATTGTAATAAATAAATAAATAAATAAGACAGGTGACTTTGTTTTAGCGAAGTGTTGGTGAGGCGAATCGAAGTTAGCTGTCCTGTTTTGCGTGATAGCTCCCAAATAGAATGAATTTCTGAGAAAATTCTCATGTCGTTTGATAAGTCACATGACCCAATTTTGGTTTGAAAAAAAATGTACAACATCACCTGTATGTTCTAGAGGATTATGTAAAGTAAGTAGAAATTAATTACCTTATATAACCTAACCTAGCCGAAACAAGAAAGTAAGCATATGTAATATAACTTGGCAAACCCATTCAAATCTCTCTAAGCTTACCCAATCAAACGCAAACTGACCTGGCCTATGTGATTTAATCTACCTCACTTAACGAATACTAACTAAACATACCAGACGAAATATTTAACCTAACTTACCTGACTTGTTCCTCTTTGTCATTGATCCACCTGGACGCTCTTATAAGATGAGATAAACCTAACCTAACCTAATCTAAACTAAGAAACAGTTAACTGTACTTATTTAGAGCTAACATAACCTAACCTGATCGAAATTAACCAATCAAACGTAACTCAACCTACGGCATATCCAAACATAACCTAACTTGCATGAACTAACCAAACCTACCTCTTCTGATGTAACCTGACCTTAATTAACGAATACCAACCAAACATACCAAACCAAACATAACCACATTTAACGTAACTTACCTGATCTAAAATAACCTGTAAAACGCAACCTGGCTTAACCTATCTGATTTGATCAACTTACTTAACCAAACCTAAGCTGACCTATCTAACTGACATAACCAATCTTAAAAAACAATACATATAGGGCTGGCTCAAGATACAGGCAAATCGGTCAATTGCCAAGTACTTTCTGCTGTCCTTTCCACCCTGATCTAACATACCGGACCTATCCAGACATAAACTAACTGATCTCACTCAACTTACCTCACCTAGCATAACCTAACCAAATTTAATAAAGCAAACAGAACTTAACCTACCGGGCCTTTTCAAATCTAACCTAACTAACATGAACCAACCTAACCTAACTTAACCACGCGTAATCTAACTTATCGGACCTAATGTACTCTATCTAACCTTACCGAATCAAACGTAACCTGACCTAACCTACCTGATTTGATGTATCTAATTAAACCAAACCTAACCTACCTGACTGCATAACCTTACCTACCTTACTAAAAGTGTGAAAAGGGTGCAAAAGGGCGCCAGCAAACCTTGAGCCAGCCCTTACCTTATCTAACGTAGCCTATCTGACCTATCTAACCACCTAATATAACCTTACTTATCCTGACCAAACGTAACCTAACCTACTGTACCTGTTCAAACCTAACCTAACTTACCTGAATGAACTGACCGAACCTACATCACCTAACAAAACCTGACTCGGTAGCTGCTTCATGTGTATCGTAGTGTATAATGGTTGATTCACCTCGCCAACACATCTCCAAATGTGTAATGATAGCTGCCCTGTTTTGCGTGGTATTTTCCAAACCGTGACATACAGGTGAAATCCGACAAGTGGAATGAATTTCTGAGAACGTTCTCATGTCGATTGATGTGTCACATGACCCACTTTCGATTTGAAACAAAAAATGGATAACTTCACTTGTACGTTCTAGGGGGATATCTGTAATAGTAAGATATGGTTTATATGTGTATCAGAGATTTCGTCGTGCCATTCGATAATCCTGTTTTTTAGTTGGTAAATGGATGAACTAGTCGTCATCTTGAAATCTGCCATATTGGATTGACGCCATTTTTTTATCAAATGGAAAATGGGTCATGTGACATATCAATCGACATGAGAATTTTCTCAGAAATTCATTCTACTTGTCATATTTCACCTGTATGTCACGGTTTCGAAACTATCGTGTATATATATATATATATTGGGAGTATATACTCTAATAAGCTATTTGTGTATATTAAGGGTCATTTTCAATGCAAAAACTCATAATAGTATTAGAAAACACCTGAGACCTCTATACAGAAACTGGTTCCACGACTTTGTGGTAGCATACACGGCGTTCTGATGATCCAATCGATAAAATATTCCTTCCAAGCGATCGGGTTGAATAAACAGATTTCCTTCTTTAAATAGTTGCAGTCCCGTCTGCAAAACTCCTCCTTAAAAGTAAAGTCTGGTTCCTCGACTCCATTACCCCCTCATCGTCGTCCCGGCTCGTTATCTTTTACGACATTTTCATCACCCGGTCTTCATCAACCCACCTTTCCTGAGCCCTCTGCAAACAAAGGGAGGCGTGTCTTCATCAGAAAGGGTTTTCAGACTCCTACCCAGCCAATAGGATAAGTTAATAACACACTCGTAGGTTATAGGAGCTCGTGCATTATTCATATGTTTAAAAAATGCCTGCTACTGAGCACTCATTTCTCTGCTTCAGTAGGGCTCAGAATACATGGCTCACTGATCACGCTGAAGTAGAGAGAGAAGCTAAAGTGGGATTTCAATATCCCGGGTTCGAATCCCAAAGCTGCATAGAAATTTTTTTTCTAAATTAAAATTATTTTTTACATTAACTTCAAGACACAGAATTATTGCTAACATCCTTTTTTTAATATTAATACAGGATACAGTTGAGATATATGACTGATAACTAAATTTAAAACATACATTTGCTTCTCCACTTTAGAATAAACCAAATTGTTTCACCCATATTTCCACTTTCATTATAAAGTAATTTTCTTATTTAAAAAGTTTCCTTATTTAAAAAATTTATTCTAAAGTTGAGAAGCAAATGTATGTTTTAAATTTAGTTATCCTTTTTTTTTTTTAATTTCTATTTACTTTACTTTAGCCTCTAGAACGTGCAGGTGAGGTTATGCATTTTTTTTTCAAACCAAAAGTGGGTCATGTGACATATCAAACGACATAAAAATTTTCTCAGAAATTCATTCCATTTGTCGGATCTCACCTGTACGTCACAATTTGGGAGCTATCACGCAAAACCAGGACAGCTAATTTCGATTCGCCTCACTAACACTTCGCTAAAACAAAGTTAACTGTCTTATTTTGAGTGATAGCTTCCAAACCGTGATATATATGCGAAATCTCACATGCGAACTGAATTTCTCAGAAAATTCTCATATCGATTGATATGTCACAAGACCCACTCCCGATTTGGGAAAAAATGGATAACCTTGCCTAGGAGCATATATATGCACTTGTATGAAATGTTTTATATGAATAAATCACTCAGTATTTACTTCATGTGCATCTAGTGTGGAATGATTGATTTCCCTCGCCAACACTTCACCAAAACAATCATTTCACACTAGATGTACATGAAGTAAAAATAAATATTGAGTGATTTATTATTATAAAACACCGTACTAGTGCATGCATGCCCATGGGTGAGGTTATCCATTTTTTCTTTCAAATCGAAAGTGGGTCATGTGACATATCAAACAACATGAGAATTTTCTCAGAAATTCAGTGTACTTGTTGGATTTCGTTTATACGTCACGGTTTAGAAGCTATCACGCAAAACAGGATACACTAACACTGGATGGATCCTTTTTTTTTCCTTATGGAAAGTGAATCTTGTGTGAGCGTTCCATTTCTTAAGTATTAGTACAATAAGGGAAGCTAAAGTGTATTAGAGGAGATGGGGTACAATATGAACCTGACCACCATCTTCAAATTCGCCATATTGGATGAAGCAATTTTTTTTTCAAATTGAAAGTGGATCATGTGACATATCAAACGATATGAGAATTTTCTCAAAGTCATTCCACTTGTCAAATTTCACTTATATGTCACGGTTTGGGAGCTATCACGCAAAACAGGATATACTAATATTGTTTTGTCTTAGTTTTGTTGAGGCGATGCAACCGTTCCACATTTGATGTATATGAAGTAGTTTTTAGGTTATTTATTATTATAAAATATACTTTCCTATAACAAATATGTCCTTAGAACATACAGGTGAGGTTAAATCACGGTGCGCTTTCTTTTGTTGTAAGATGAATAATAATAGGCAGGTGGTCTTTCCCAGTCACTCCACGGGGGAGGACTCTTTGAGTTACTGTGATGGCGTTTTCGTCTTTTTTTTATTATTATTTATTTTGTTTTGTTTGCTTTTGTCTACGGTTCGTTCCGTCCAAGTAACGCTGAAGTCAGTGGACGGGAAAAGTGCAAATCGCCTCCGAGCGTTCACCTCCCTTATCAGCTTGAGCGACGGCGAAATCCTCGAACGGTTTTGAGGCAAATGGCGAAGAAATCTCAGATCGATTTTTTTTTTTTTTTAATTTTTTCTAATGAAATTGTTTCCCAAAATCGAGCGAATATCCCGGAAAGCTTCATTTCGCATAGAAGGGTTTTCATATTTGTTTCTGAAATACTTTTCGGACCCCGGTTTCGAGTTTCTACGATGGTTTTCGTGATGGTTCTCTACCACCCGGAATTCCGGGTTAGAGAGGCCCTCTGGCGAATGCGTTGGGGCAGATAATTTTCTCGTAAATGTCTCGCAGTGTATCGTTTCGCGGGCGTAGTAGCATCCCCCGCGGTGCATGTCGGGAGAGATTTTCTATGCCACAGAGCAGAACAAACAACAGCGTCACCTGCCCGTGGAGCAAGGCGAACCGTTTTCCCACCGCACTTACTTTATTCCCAAGGTCAAGGCTGCTCTTCACGGATGGCCGACACCCACCGACAACACCAAAAGGCTTTCTTTCTCATTATGGATAAAAACTTTCATTTTCATAGTGGTTGTGGTATACAGTTATACAGGAGGCGCCAAAAGTTAATGGATTAGTTTGCCAGGTAATGGAAATCCGAGTAAAAGAAGCGTATTAATGGATTAAGTTCGGGTAAGAGAATACCATATAGAGGACCTCCCTTATCTGGAATTCCGGGTCATAGAATCCAATTCTCGCACAACTTTCTTACACAGTTAAGGTGAATGTGGATGACCAAAAACCCACTTTAACTCAGGAATGATTAGAGATACGTAAAAAATAACAACACCATTGTGTTTGTGAGGAAATTCCACGTGCATTTCATATATCACATGACCCCCCTTACCATTTGAAAATTTGGAGTTGTGTCGAAAATGTCTTAGATAGGTTAGATTTTGTTAGCTTAAATCAAGTAAGCTGTGTTCTTGGAGGGCAAGATGATGTTAAGCAACGACATGTGGACTCAATTGTATATTATCTATTAATATTTACGTCACGTGACGTTCTAGTGGATGTTTTATGAGCTTTTAGTAGTTCTTTCTTGGTTGGTGTCTTCCATAGGCTTCTATCACCCGGAATTCCGGGTAAGGGAAGCCCTCTATTCAAATTTCCTTCTAATCATGTACGAATTTCTTTTTGACCGAATGGACCATATACTAATACGATCACTAACATATAGAGGGCTCCCTTATCCGGAATTCCGGGTCATAGAATCCAATGCTCGCACAACTTTCTTACGCAGTTATGGTGAATTTGGAAATTTTATCGCCTGAAGTCTAACATCATAAATTCATTATAAATCAACCTATATTTATCCTATGGCTAAGGGACGCTTTTCATTTTTGTACGCTTTAGCGTTCCGTACAATGCTCGTTTTATAGCTAAAGGACGCTGGCCTTCTTTTGTTAATTTGTGGTCGCTACCAGTTGACCAAGAAATCGCTTTAACTCAAAAATGAGTATCGAGACGTAAAAAATAACAACACCATTGTGTATGTGGATTAAAGAGTACATCACAATTCCTGGATTACAGAGAGCATCGGTTTTTTAGAATCTGTTTTTGAATTTGCCTCATTACGTATCCAATATATAAATTAAAATAAAATTTTATTTAAGAACTTGATACTCCATGGCGAGGAACGTATGCACACAAAATTTTGTTGCATTTTGAACTACCTCTATATTAAAAAAAAAAAAAAGATTCTTTTTAATTCCTAAGCATTACATAGAATTTGAAATGTAAAGTAAACACAAAATGAAGCTAGTCGTCTTTAGTTAAATCTGAACTCGCGAAAAGGTCAGAACGAGATCGTCACATGTATATAAATGGATTGCCACACGACGAGGAAAAAAAAGTTCCTCGGTGACTCATAGGAATTTTTATGAATAGGTTCCCTCCTCTCCTATGGCGAAATAGTATCCAAGCAATGAATAATTGATTAATTTATTCATAAATAAATAAAGAAAGTCGCTCGTGTTTGAGCTCAAGGACGCCATGCAGATCATGATTGCTAATCACATGGAATCGGAGCGTTTCACTCTGGGAATAGTGTTCCTGAGATTTATTATTGGGTTCCTTGAAAGTACATGTGTCGTAATGTTGTGAAAACGAGTTAAAACGTTCAAAAATGCTTGAAAGAAATCGGCCCCGCTTAAAGGACAATCATAGGACATCTTATGCAGTATAGAAAACCACAGTATTCCGTTCCTTACTATACTAACACCTATGAAATGGGAAGCTTAAGCGCAATTCCATGTTGGGAATAGTGTTCTTAAAATTTGCAATTGTCAATCTGTTGGGTTCCTTGAAGGTATAGGTGTCATAATGTTGTGAAAACGAGTTATAACGTTGGAGAATACTTGAAAAATATCGGCCCCATATACTATGTCGTGGGCATCTTGCGCAGTATGCAAAACCACGGTACAGCGTTCCTTATTATACTAACACTTATGAAATGAAAAGCTTAAGCGTAAGCATTTCTCGATAGTATCTTTACATCTAACGCAGTTTACAAATCCACAGTATAGCGTTCCTTAGTAAACTAACACTTATGAAATGGTAAGCTAAAACGCAAGCCCATAAATTAGAGTTAGACCTACTCATTTTGACGTTAGTTTTAATGATTTATTTTTAATCCTAGTAGCTTGAATGGCATTGTTGGTAATTAATTGACTATCCAGGACAGCATTCCGATTCGCAGATTTTTATTTTTTTTTATTCTTGGTATTATTATTGTTGTTTTTCCTCCTTCCAACATGCTTATTACCATAACTTATTCTAATTGGAGCACGTGATTTAATTGATGCCTTTTTTATTCCTTTTCTTGTTTCCTCAACAACTTCCTCAATTTTGTTGTATGGAAGTGAAAATGTCGTCCGATTCGAGTGAAAGGAGGACGGCGAGTATCACATGACCTTTAAGAAAGGAGGGCAGAAATCAGTGCAAGTAGAGAAATCATGTCACTGCTGGAGGAATAGAGGCTTATTTATAGAAGAATTTTAAGAATCTTGTTTTTATAACGTAATAACCTAATTATAATAACCTTTTCTCGAATTTTATTTTAATTATTGCTATTATTTAATAACAGATTATAGTCACATTCTATGAAATTCATGGTTTGAAAAAAAAAAAACGAAAGAAAAGATCTTATTCAAATTCATTGGAACAAATCAATGACAGTATTAAGCCAAGTAGCTTCCAAACAATGACTTCCAGGTGAAATCCGACAAGTGGAATGGATTTCTGAGAAAAAGCGCATATTGTTGATATGTCACATGTCCAGCTTTCGATTGAAATATAAAATGGCCTCCATCCAATATTGCGGATTTCAAGATGGCAGTAAATTCGTCTTATCCGTTTTATATTAGCATAGAGTCAACAAGGTGATAAACTACTATTTGACCAAGGAAATAATCCTTTGAATATACTAAAGAAGTACCTCCTATTAACGCATAAGCCAATAAATGTCGTCTTTGTGGCCTTAGTTAATTAACTGGTGGGTTAATTAACTACTTCATTTCAAGAGTATTCTTTTTAGAATAGTTAACTTTTCTTTTTAGTGTATTTAAATTGTTTAATAAATATTTTAATGTAAATGATGAATTAGCTTTTCCTCGAAAGTAGGCAAAAGCTTGACCACGGAGATGCACTCTTTCTCTGGCCGCCGTTGCCTCTCCCAATTGCCGCCGGCGAGACTATGATTTCCGTGCTTTGGCTAATAGTCGCAGATGTTGATAAAAGTCCGGATTGTCAGCCAAAAAAACTGGGTCTCAAAGTGCAACTTAGGGTCGTCAACACTCCAATAGCAAATCATCTTAATCAAGGATCCTCCTGTCGAATGATCCCTGAATATGCACAGCCAAGTAATCTAAAGAGCGTTCTTGATTGTTCATTCCTACTTTCAACAAGATATTGCCATAGTGCAGCTCATATTGAAGTATAGAATTGGTTTTCAGGAACATGAAGAAACTTTACTTTGCTTAGGTGACCCCCATAATCTCCAGAATGAGCATATGTGCTTTCAAAGTCCATTACTGGAAGTACTTCTGAGGAGTTCAATATTGGCTTACATAAGTGCTTACAGAACGCGAGTCCAGAGTTCGACGTGGTAGTTGGTGAGTCTGCATCATCCCATACATGTTAAATAGCGATATGTCTGGCAAACGTGCAGGCCAAGGAAGAAAAACTACGAGGGTGGATCAAAAAGTAATGCGAAACAATTTTTTTATGTAATACTATTTTGGTCTGGATATTCAAAGTTGGGATATTGATAGTTTAAATCTTTCGCTACAGACAGCAATGGCTTGATCTAGTGTCACCCTAGCAGAAGGACCGATAACTACTGAGTAAAGATGTCGCGTATTCTAGCATCGTCAAATTGTGAAGAACAGCCAAGTATAGTCCGTTTTTTATGTGGTTCAAACGAAATAATTGGAGGTGTAGGGTGCTGATTGTCAGAACCGTAGCAACATCTTCAGTTTAGGTTAGGTTAGGTTAGATCGCTATCAGGTGGCTGTACAACCAGAAAACGGTGTTTAATTAAAGAGGTGTGTTGAATCTGGTGCCACGATGGGAGAAATGTGTCGAGAGACTTGGTGCATATGTTGAAAAATAGATAAAGCTTGCAGCTTTCTTCTGCATTTTTTTTCATTTTTGCTTATTGTTACCACAAAAAATTGTTCTGCATTACTTTTCCATCCACCTTCGTATCTGCAATATGTTGGTAGGCATTGTCTTGCTAGAATACAGCGTCAGAAAAAAAAGTACGAGGGGCAGGGTCCTGCAAGGTCACATGCTTCTACCATCGATATTTCACCCGTGAATGCCATAAATGTAGAGGCCATAAAAATGAAAGTATCGATGGCAGTGCGTGACTTTGTTGGGTGTCTGTGTACAGAGGGATTGGTGGCCCCACAAAATTTGGTTGCCGTACGATCATTATTTCTAAGCAATTGTATAAACCTTATGACCGCCCCTTGTATATGCGTAACAAGAGGGCATGTTCCTTGATTACACTGTAGCGTTCCATTTGATCGCCGTTACTATGGTGAGGGACGTTAATCCGTAAGTTCAAATCAAGCAAGCAAGGTCTATATTCCACAAATCATCTCTTAACATGGCCCGGATGTAAATCCCAAGAATATTACAGATTTTGGCGCGATAGATTGAGTGGATTGCTAAATAAATAAATAAATAAATAAATGTAATTCCATTCTAAATGAGCATTTACTCTTTTAATGGTTCCGCAAATAAATGTTACAACAACAACAAAAAAATAGAAATTAATTAATAATGATGATGGGGAGAAAAAAACTTTTCAGTTGGGCCGCCGTTCTTGTCCCATTAACCTTTCGCTTTTTGTAAAACTTTAAAGAAAAAAAAAGGAAAATAAAAATTTATTCTTATTCTTTTCTAAGAAACACTTGAGGAACTTTTCGCTTAATATTCTCCACTTGTAGTCCTAGTAAAGGAGTTTTCTTCTCTTTTTATTCTTCTTTGACCATTTAATTAGGCGAAAACCATTTGACTCGGACTTTCCCACAACCTCAACCAAAATGTAGGTTAACCTCACCTCGCTCACTTTTGAAATCATTCTTATTTTTATTTTCCACTCACCTATTCTTTGCGCGGAACCTAATTTGTCAAAGTTTGTCATCGTCATCTGCAATTATAGACATTTCGCAGTCAGTTTTTTCTCTTTTTATTTCCTTTCTCTTCTCACAAGGTCTTTTTAGTGTACGTAAAAGTGGAAACCGAATCGCCTTTTTTTTCCTCCTTCTTCCTATTTTGAGCGAGGCCGAAATTGAATTTTTCTTTTTTGTTTCCTTGAATTAATTTGTTTTATTTTTTTACCAGAAGATTCTTCGATCGATAAATCTTTGGAATTCTTTTCTGGTGCGAAAACAAGGAAGTGTTGTTACTCTGCGCGAAGTGTTTCTTGTTATCAAAGCGCTGCCGACCGTGTTGTTGTTGTTGTTGTTATTGTTGATGCAAACACAGGCTAATAGAATAGAATTCATATTTTACAGAGAAGATATCAGAAACTACACGTCTTTATCTACAGAGTGAATCAAAAGTCGCAGTACACCCTGTTTTTTTCGAAAACCTTGCAGGAATTGGGAAATGTGAATATTCCAGTAAGGTATGGGTGAGGTGGTCTATCTTTTACGGTATGTACCGAACATGGCTGCCATCTTGAATCTAAGTTAATTTTTTTTTAATGGAAAGGGGGTCGTGTGATATATCAAATAACTTCAGCATTTTCTGCCAATTTCATTCCTGTAAACAGATTTGAAGTAGCAGTTATGGTTCAAAAGTTACAACACATTTTCTTTGGAATTACAGGCTGGACTGTTCTCCATGAAGGACAGTCATTTAATGTGTTCAACATGGTGTTCTTCTTGGTCAAGGCACATTTGAAGGCGCTGAATCCAATCGTCATGCACTCACAGAAGGATTTCCGCAGAAATGCTGGCACACGCTTCTTCAATGCATTCCTGGAGATGGTGTCTGTTTCTGGTTTTCTCTGCATACACGAGTTGCTTTAAATGACCCCACAGATGAAAGTCAAGTGATGTGAGATCAGGTGATCTGGGTGGCCATTCCACAGCACCACGTCGGCCAATCCAATGACCAGGTAATTGAACATCTAACTACTGAACAAGATCCCTTGTGCAAAAGAGGGATCTTGTCGATGTTGCTCTAGGGCCCACGTGCAAAACTGCATACGTCTGTCTGGGTCATCCTCTGTTAGGTGTTGGAGTATCTGACTCTTGAATGGATGCCATTGATGAGCATAAAGGATTCGTACGATCGACGACTGGCTGATTCCACATTCTGCTGACAAACATCGTGTGCTGCGTTGTGGGCTCTTGATGAAGGACGCCAAAACCATTGTTGAGGTTGTCTCGTCAGTAGCGCTTATTGGACGGCCACTCCGTGCCTTGTCAACCACAGTCCCAGTTTCTGGAAATTTCTTAGTAAAGCACCTGACAGTGCTGTGTGAAATTGGAGGTCTTTCTGGGTGCCGGTTGTTAAATCTGCAGCTATGACACGGAAACTTCGTTCTCCAGACATCAAAATGACCTCGGTTCTCTCCTCCGTGGTCAAAGCCATCTTCAGTTACCTGCTACAAAATGAAACAAAATGTGTTGTAACATTTGAACCATAACCACACGACCCTCTTTCCGTTAAAAAAAATTGACTTAGATTCAAGATGGCCGATTTCAAGATGTCGGCCATGTTCGTTACATATCGTGAAAGATAGACCACCTCACCCATACATTACTGGAATATTCAGATTTCCCAATTCCTGCAAGGTTTTTGAAAAAACAGGGTGTACTGCGACTTTTGACTCGCCCTGTACTTTTCCACATAGTTAACTTGACGATTTAGACATTTATCCCAGTTTTAGAATACCCGCTCATAGAACTTCGTCGGCTGTGAATAGAGCCAGTGGCGCACGGCAGATTTGAGTTCCTCGTCGGCCTGAAACCTCTGGCCACCCAAAAATCTCTTCATGGGACCAAAGAGGTGGTACTTGTCAATTCAGAAATTTTTGCATAAACTTGATTTTTTATCCTCCCTCCCCTCTGTGGATACGATGTGGACAATCGTTAACCTCCCGAAAAACGACTTGGTCATTAGCTCACCCACCCCTCCATTTTTTAAAGTAATAAACCATTAAGGAATGGCATAACCAATGAAAGGCTAAACTAATCGTTATCACAAATTTTTGAAACATACTTCCAAAATTTTTGAATTGCTATTGAAAATATAAAAACAGATTCCACTGATTCAAATTCGGTATTTTTTGAACTTTGTGATTATTCTTATATATTCGTTCATGAGAGGTCGTTACAAGCCGTTTGATATATTTCATGCCATATCTTTGCATTGAAAATTTCCAAATGTTACCGTTTGGGTATCATTACCACATATACCCCTGAATAAAAACAGGCCATCTTCGCACTTATTAATTACGAAAAAAATGATAGAGGGAAATGTTGCTTAAATTTGATCCTTCTATCACCCCCCTCCCCCAAGTTTGTACACGTTATTCGAGAACACCCTGTATATGCATGGTTAATGGCATGTTGTTACAAATTGTTTGATACATTACATGGCATATCTTAACATTGAAATTTTTCAATGGTACAGTCATCAAAGGGAAATAATCCACACTTGAATTTTACTCTAAGTTTTACCGTTTTAATATTAATTTATTTTCAATAATTTAATATTAAATTTAGAGTTAACATTATTAAGATTATTAAATTTAAATAATTATAATTAAAAAAAGCTACTAAAACAACACATTAGCATGAAATGTAATATTAAGTATCAAACTTGTGTGGATTATTTCCTTTGGTTGACTGTACCACAATGGTGTCATTAGAACATGTACCACTGAATCAAATTCAACCATCTTCTTTGTAATTATTCTCATATATTCTCTTATTTTATCTATTCGAGTTGTTTGATGTACTATTTGCTATATCTAATCACTGAAAATTTTAGAGGATGTCATAAGGGGTGGCCAGCAAGATCTCCGAATATGAACTCGATTAACGTTTAATTCGCTCTTATTTTATCATTTCGAGTTGTTTGATATACTACATGCTATATCTTATTGCAAATTTTAGAGGGTGTCATAAGGGTACCATTAGAGCACGTGCTATTGCATCGATTACGACCATTTTTAAAATGGTTCATTCGCCGAACCATATTTATCAATTCGCGAAAACAGTAATTAATTTCACCTTATTAATTTATGACACATCATTCCAAGTTGTTTGATATATTACATGCCATATCTTAGCATTGAAAGTTCCAATGAACCATAATGGTTCCACTAAACCAGGTTCCTTGAAACCAAGTTCGACTATTATTAATTTTACGTTATATTCATTCATGATACATTCCAATTTGTTTGATATATTACATGCCATATCTTATCATTGAAAATTTTTGAGGGTGTCGTAAGGGTACCATTAGAGCACGTGCCATTGTTTCGATTGCAACCATTTTCAAAATGGTTTATTCCCGGATCCATATTTATCAATTATGATGAAAATAGTAAAGAATAACCGCTTCTATCTCGTCATTACGATTTGTTTGATATATAACTTAAGATATCTTCCCATTGAAATTGCTAGGTGGGGTCGTGAAGGTTCTATTTGTGAACGTGCTTTTGAACCGATTTAGATAATATTTGCGTCTGGTTCGTGCCATGGACCATATTCAACGACTGACGAAAACAGATTTTGAAAAACTCTTTCATAGCATTGGAGGAGTTAGAGTTACAGATAGACAGACAGACAAGTATCCCCACACTGATAGCATAAAGCACCTTTCGGTACTTCATAAAGCGGGCTCCTGGTAGTCACATTTCATTTCGTCAAAAGATTCTTGGCCATATTCATTTCGTCCCAAGATAGTTTTGTCATTCAGTCGACTCGACACATTCATCTCGTCACATGCGCTTCATCCCCGATTCGTTTCATTACTCAGTCAACTTGACACATTCAGCTCGTCACATTTATTTTGATACGCGCAGTGCAACGTATCATGGGTACACTTGAAATAACGTGGGGTTACTTCCGCAGGATGCTTGACGACCGGTTTGATACAACGTGGATGACCTTTTTCATCCTTTTGCCGCGAGACGTGCTCACCAATTGGAGATGAAATCATCCCAATCATCTACTGTCCAGGAGGAATGCTGGCATATAAGTAATATATCAAACAAATCTTAATGACGAGATAGAAGCGGATATTAATTACTATTTTCGCCAATTGATATGAAAATGATTGTAATCGAAACAATGGCACGTGCTCTAATTTTACCATTAAGACACCCTCAAAAATTTTCAATGTTAAAACACGGCATGTAATATATCAATGATGTGTCATGAATGAATATAACATAAAATTAATGATAATCCAAATTGGTTCAAAAGGACGTGGTTTAATGGTATCATTATGGCCAATTAGAAACTTAAAATGTTAAGATAGGGCGGTTGAAGAATATGGTTCCGCGAATGGTTTAGTTTAGCCTTTCGGTACTTGGTTATGTCCTTCCTTAATGGTTTATTCTCATCTTTCGTTGGTTGGGAGTCGTTAGAGGTTTTTTGGCTGGTACTGTCGATCGAAAACCCATTTCTTGTACACGATTATACACAGTGGTTCTGCTTACATGGGTTCCCACTTCAGCCCCTAACGTTTGATGTCCATTTATTTCACACAATTTTGAAACAATTTTGAAATTACACGGGTTCGTACCGATTTTGCACACAATCTGTCGAAGTCGTCTATCCTCTCTCACTGTTGTTCTCCCTCTTCCAGGCTTCCTATTGTCTACTTTACCGGTTTTCTTCATTTCTGCAATAACACCACGACATACTCTAGACTGATGAATGTAGAGTGGGTGGGATTAATGGGTCCCAGGTTCACTTTCTGTATTAGGACTTTTGCCTTATCTGCTTAATCGTTTATTAGACTAGAAAATGTGCTCCATCACAGGCACTTGACGGCTATTACAGGATTAGGCACTTGGTCATCTTTTGTGTATTCCTCTCCACTTGCAAATCCCTAAAGCCTACTTCTCAGGATTGCCTTGTTTTGTGTTTATTTCCTATTGGAACAGAAAATTGCTTTAGGTGTGAAGTCTGCGTATCTTGATGTTTGGTTATGGTTGTCTACGTAAACAGTTAATTCGAATCCAGGTCGACGAGCTATAAAGTTCTTGGTTCGAGCTTAGATCGAGCAGTTAGATATTCGTGGTCTCTGGTTTGAATCCAGATTGACAAGATAGACATGGTCCCTGGTTGGAATCCAAATCGAGGAACTAGGCATTCGTAATTTTTGGTTCGAATTCAAGTCGACGAGCCACATATTCATGGTCTGTGGTTTGAATCCAGGTGACCAGCTAGATATTCGTGATTCGTCGTTCGAGTTCATGTCGAATCCAGTCGATGAGCTTAGATATTCCTGGTATCTGGTTAAAATTACAAGGACGAGATAAATACTCGTGGTCCCTGGTTTAACTTCAGGTCGACGATTTAGATACTTGGTGGTCCGTGGTTCGAATTGAGGTCGACGAACTAGGTGCTGGTGGTCCCTGGTTCGTATCTAGTCCGACCAGCTATATATTTGTGGTTTCTGGTTCGAATCCAGGTGGAGGACCTAGATATTCGAGGTATTTCGTTAGAATTACATGAACGAGCTAGATATTCGTGGTTCCTGGTTCGAATTCACGTCGACGAACTAGATATCCCTGGTCAGTGGTTCGAATCGAGGTCGCGAACTATGTACTCCTTGTTCCTGGTACAAATTCAAGTCGGCGAGTTACATATTCGTTTCGAATCTATAACGACGAGCTAGATCTTCTGGTTTGAATCCTAGTGGATCATCTTATGTACTCGTGGTCCATGGTTCGAATCAAGGCGAGGAGCAAGATGTTCATGGTCTCTTGTTCGAATCCAGATTGAGTCGATAGATGCACGTGATCTCTAGACCAATTACAGGTCGACCAGTTAAATACTCGTGGTCCCAGGTTCGAACCAGATTACGTGGATAGGACAATCCAGATTACGAGCTACTTGGTCTTGGTTCGAATCCAGTCCGACCAGCTAGATACTTGTAGTCCTGATTCGAATCCAAGTTCTTGTTTGGAAATCACGTCGACGAACTAGATATGCGTGGTCGAATCCAAGTCGACGAAGTATGGTTCCTCGTCAAATTCAGGTCTCCGAGCAAGGTTTTTGTGGTCCCTGGTTCTGATCCAGGTGAACGTGCCAGATAGTCGTGATTGCCTTGTCGCATCCATACTGACGAACAACATGCTCACGGTTCCTGGTTCGAGCGCAGGCCGCTGCGCTAGGAACTCTTGGTCCCTGGGTTAAATCCAGATTGAGGAAGGTCTCCTTTCGCTTTCATTCCTATTTGCGTGCTGATTTGTATGTAGTAACTCTGAGTTTCCATATAATGCTGTTTCCATATAACGCGGTGCTTTTAGGAGGATTTACTTTTTAAATATTACGAATTAAAAAAAAAAGTCCAAATAGATCGCGAAAATAAGACGAGCGCGCTAATGACGTGACATCGTATTGTCCGAAACCAGTTTAAAATTTCTTTTTCCCCCTTTAATGACTGAGGAAATGGAGCGCCATTCCTTGACGACCGTTTTCTTTTTATTTCTCTACATAATAACAGCCAAGTGTGATACACTGTTAAAAGAACAACTCGTTTCTGAGAGAGAGAGAGAGAGAGAGAGAGAGGGAGAGTGGGAAGCGCATGCGCAGTCGTTAGGAATCGCAGTGGGTGTCCTGCGCCGTAGCGAGGGCGGCGTCCAGAAGGACAATTTGTCTCTCTCGCTAGAGCGTTGTCCCATATTTGGCGTGCGTATGCTGAACACGTGCAAAACAACATCCTGGTCGCTTGAGCGTGGGAAAAAGCTGCCCCGAAGAGCAGCAGCCGCAGCAGCACCGACCGACCCACCCTCAGCAGAGAAGACGACGACGGAATGCGCTGCTCTCTCTCGATCGATAACGGCTGGCGCGAGATCAATGGGCGATTGAGTTGCAGCGTGAAGAGTGGAGCTCTGATTGGGGGCCGAATGAGAAGCTGGGATTTTTGGACTCAATCGCTCAATCTCATATATTTTGTTTCGTTTCCTTTATACACAGAAACCGTTCCTCGTCTTCGAACTAAAATCCTACATTACCAAAGTTTCTGCAGAAACTAGGACTAAAGTTACTATTCAGTCTATAAGAGCCTCATTAGGCTAAAGAGAGTTAGGCCTAAAATTAAAAGAACAAACTAATTGGCCTAAAACCAAAAACAAATCAATAACGCTTTAGAACAGTTAGGCCTAAAAAGCAAACAACAATAAATCAATAACGCTTAAGAAACTGTTAGGCCTAAAACAAAACAGTACACTAGTAGCGCTTAAACTGTTAGGTCTAAAAGCATCACAACAATAAACTAGTAACGCTTAAATAACTGTTATGTCTAAAAAGCAACAATACGCCATAAACGCTTTAGAAACTCTTAGGCCTAAACAATCAATACACTAGTAGCGCTTAAGAAACTGTTAGGCCCAAAAAGCAACAATAAACCAATAACGCTTAAAAGCAACACAACACTAAACCAATCACGCTTATAAACTGTTAGGCTTAAAACAAACAATACACTAGTAGTGCTTAAGAAACGGTTAGCCCTAAAGTCAACAACAAATCAATAATTGTTGAGAATAGTTTGGCCTAAAAAGCAATACAATAATCAAGTAACGCTTAAGAAACTGTTAGGCCTAGAAGGCAACAATAAATGAGTAACGCTTAGGAACAGTTAGGCCTAAAAGCAGCACAACAATAAACGAGTAACACTCAAGAAACTGTTAGGCTTAAAAGGCAACACAACAATAAACGAATGGCACTTATAAAAACTGTTAAGCCTGAAAAGCAACAATAAACTAGTAGCCCTTAAGAAACTATTAGGCCTAAAAGCAATACAACAATAAACGAGTGACCCTTAAGAAACTGTTACACTTAAAAAAGCAACAATAAACCAGGAACCCATAAGAAACTGTCAGGCCTAAAAGCAGCACAACAATAAACGAGTAACGTTTAGGAAACTGTTAGGCCTAAAAAGCAACACAATAATAAACAAGTAACGCTTAAGAAACTGTTGCGCCTAAAAAGCAACAATAAACGAGTAACGCTTAAGGACTGTTAGGCCTAAAAGCAATACAACAATAAATGACTAACGCTTAAGAAACTGTTAGGCCTAAAAAGCAACAACAAGCCGTTAACATATAAGAATTATGAGGCTTAAAAAGCAAGAAAAAAACCAGTAACACTTAAGAACAGTTAAGCCTAAAAACAAGAAGAACCCAGCAACATATAAGAACAGTTATGCCTAAAAGCAACAAGAAGCCATTAACATAAGAATCGTTAGAACGAGCTCAACAGTGTTTTGATAACGGAAGCCTTTATCAATCCGGAAAACTCCCCAATCCAGGACGACTACATTCGATTTAGGCTTATTTTTGATTTTCGATTAAATAATTGGATTCCACTCGCCCTGGATTCGGTCCTTGACCTTGGCATTTTGTTTGTTTTTGTGGAGACTTTGTGTAGTAAAAGTCACGTGTCTTGAGCGACTTGCTCTTGGCATTTGCGTCACGTACCCAATCGTGACGGAACCATTGCGCTGGCTGCTCTTAATTGCCCGCGTGAGTGTGTGAATCGACGAACCCTGGTGGCGAGGAGGAGAAAGTGAAAAGATTTATGGAGCAGGAGCAGCTGAAGGAAAATTTGGCTTCGCGAGGAGCCATTGAACTCGAGCCTATTGATCATGACAATGCTAGATTTCGTCTATGTATTTCGAATATCCCGGATTGTGAATATCCGGATTCGGGACTCTCATCTGATAAGTGCTTGCTTGTTCTCCTGAATAGGCTTATATACGAAGTATAGACGTTCTTCAGTTTATAAAGCCACTTGAGCCTATTAGGTCTGAAGTGTTCATCTATGAAGTGTGCAGCTAGGGTCTTCCAGCAAGTAAGCTTTGGACTTCCTAACCCGGAAGATTCCCGAATCCAGAATAGGTTTAAGAGTGTTAGGGCTATTCCAGGGACTACATAAACACTTACATAAAGAGCTGTACATATTGGGAGATGTCAAGTTCGGGACCCTCGTCTTTTAATTGCATTGTTTATTCTGTTTAGGGTCTATTAGGCCTAAATTGCTGCCTTTGAGATTTTCAGGGATTCTAAATTGGAGTCTTCCGAGTTAGGGCTAATTTAGGCCCAATAGACCCAAAACAAACAACTCTATAGACTGAAGTACTTACATACATCCATAGAAGCTTAAAACACGATATCTCCCGAAACCAGATTCTTTATTCCGGGATATTTGCTTTTAAGAGTGAACGAATTCTCATTGATTGCGTTGTTTACCCGAATAGGCCTAATAACATTCTTCTGAGCATCAGTTTAGGCCTGGATGTTTGTCTCATAAACCCAATGATGTGAATAAAAGTTCTTTTATTCACATCATTGCATAGACCAATAATTTAGGCCTAATATGCTCAAAACGAGGGACTTTATACATTGAACCGATTACAAATAAAGATGAGGTCTCCCTCTCCGGGAAGGCTCTCGAATACGAATTTCATAGACCCCAAAACTTAAATACGTCTATTAAGGTCTCCCGAATTCGGAGTTCTTTAATCCGGAATTTTCGCGTGCAAGAATTCATCGCCCTATTCGGGTTCGAGAATTTTCCGGGATAGAGACCAAAGCCTCTTCTTGGAGGACTGGATCTGTATATCTCATAGACCAGCAATTTAGGCCTAATAGGCTCTAAACGAGGGACTTCATAGACTAAAGTGCTTACTACTGGAGGTAGTTGTTCTGCGGATGATCAGGTCTCCCTCTCCCAGAAGGCTCTCGAATCCGAACTTACAGACGTCCATTAAGGCTATTCACGAGTACATAAAAAAAACAGATCTCCCGAATCCGAAGTTGTTTTATCTGGAAGTTTCGCGTGGAAGACTACGTTGGAAGGCTGGATCTCTATATAATCACAGACCAGCAATTTAGGCCTAATAACATCTTAAAGCTATTCCGGATCGTAGAATCTTCCGGTTTGGAGAGGCGAAAACGTCTTCTTGAAGGGCTTGATCTCTATCTCATAGACGATCAATTTAGGCAGAATAATTTCTTCAACCTATTCCGGGTCAGAGAATCTTCCGAGGTGGAGAGATCAGAGCGACTTCTTTTTTTTTTTTTTTATTTATGAATTGGTATCCAATACGTCCATCCAGGGCCTATGGCCAGAGGCCGGCGAGTATGAGGATGGACCTGGATTCACGACTGTTGTATGATGGTCGCAGCAGCCGGGGGGGGGGCGGTGAAGATTGGCTATCACGGATGGTCACCCATCCAGTGACTAGCGGTGCCTGATGTAGCTTAACTTCACAGAAATTTTGTTCAGTGAAAGCCCACCAGGCCATGGCCTCCCCAAGGCAGGATCTCTATATCTCATAGACCAGCAATTTAGGCCTAATAACATCTTAAAGCTATTCCGGATCGTAGAATCTCCTGGTTTGGAGAGGCGAAAGCGTCTTCTTGAAGGGCTTGATCTCTATCTCATAGACCATCAATTTAGGCAGAATAATTTCTTCAGCCTATTCCGGATCAGAGACTCTTTCGGGTTGGAGAGACCAAAGCGTTTTCATGGAGGGCTGGATCTCTATTGCTCACAGACAAGTAATTTAGGGCTAATAGTCTCAAAACGAGATCTCCCGCATCCTTAGCACGCTTAAGCCCTATTCCGGGTTCGAGAATTTTCCGGGTTAGGGAGACTAAAGCCTCTTAGAAGTATAGATAAGGTCTCCCTCTCCCGGAAGGCTCTCGAATCCGGAATGACTTTGCTGCTCAAGTCTCTCTCTCTCTCTCTCTCTCTCTCTCTCTCTCTCTCTCTCTTCCGTTGAAGGTGTCTACCTGTACAATCGCCACGAGCGGGGTCGCGACCCACGTGTAGCTTCGGCACTACACTTCATTCATGGAAAGAAAAGTTGTTACCTGCGCACACCTGGTCCGCGAACTCGATGTGATGACGGTGAACCTGAGGCGATGGAGGGAAGGAAGGCAGCCATCGTCGACTTCATTGAAGCTGATTGGGTTGAGGAGCACTTCTAATAGAGAGAGATGGGGGGGTACGCGAAGAGATGGTTTTTCTTTTTTCTCCGCACGCGCGGGGTGGGTGTACATACTTTGCATTCTTTCAAATGAAATTATTTAATAATAAAAAACTTTGCGAGAGAGAAAGAGAGAGAGAGAGAGAGAAAGATTGAGAAAGAGTATTCAAAATGGCGTCCGTTCACCTGCAGAGTTGACAGGGGGCCATCAATCGTGGATGAAGACGAAAAGCGCGCGTGATGGACTGGAAAAGGAAGGGTTAAAAGGGAACCATGGGGGCATTACACTTCTCCACATCCGGTTTGGCCGTGTTACCGGAAGCGGCGCGCTTCAATCTGAAGCAAATGACCTCTCTCTCTCTATGCTGAGTTTGCAGGTGTTCAACTGGAGCCCAGCGTGGTCCGAATGGTTAATCGGGAATTTTGGCGGGAACATGACAGAGCAATAAATTTTATTATTATTTTTTTGCTTTAAATAAATAAATGTTTTTTATAATTGCTTCTTCCTTAAACAGATTATTTCACGCTTTATTTTTTCCTGACCCTATGATGTCATCAAAACAGAACCGCGCCTACTATAGTGCACTTGCATCCATTTTATCAGATATAACTTCAAAACGGATAGACATATCTCTAAACTGACAGCATCACTGGATTTCTCAGAAAATCCCACCCCAAAACGAGTGGTCACATAGCCCCTTTCGCTCATCGAAAATTTAACCCTTACTCAAAATGGCGGCCGAATAGCCGAAAATAAATAACAAAACAACCCAAAAGCGGAAAATCCTGTATTATACAGTGGCGCCAGTTTTTCTTTCGGCGACTGGAGTGGCAGAAGCTAAATTATTAGCTCAAGACGTAAGGCACGGAGATCCTCGTCTCTCCGGCGGCAGTCGGGAGAGGCAACGGCCGCCAGAGAAAAAGCGCATTTCCGTGGTCAAGCGTCTTCCTACTTTAGTGGTTTCGTAGAGTTACAAGTGCTTCAACACCTTATTGACTCAATGTTAGCCAGCATATATGCTGAAATTCGAGCCAAAGGGTGTTCATGTAAAATACTAAACACATGTTAGGTCTAATTCATTGACCTGTGCATCTGTATGTGTACTGATGAGTACAACAACGAAATAGTTCAAGCCGGATAGTTAAAGCTATCAGCCCAAGACGCTCTGCACGGAAATCTTCGTCTTTCCGGCGGCAGTCGGGAGAAGCAAAGGCCGATAGATAAAGGGCGAATGTTCGTGGTGAATCTTCTTCCTACTTTAGAAGGAGTTAAATGGTTTCGTAGAATTACACCTTACTGACTCAGTGTTAACCAGAATATATGCTGAAAATCGAGCCAGAGGGGGCTTTTGTAAAATACTAAACACTTGTAAAGTAATCAAGAAGTTCCAGCCGGATAGCTCAAGTAGAAGCTAAGTACGGGAGAGGGAAACGCCGCCAGAGAGAGAGAGAGAGAGAGAGAGAGAGAGAGAGAGAGAGAGAGAGAGATAGCGCATGTCCGTAGTCTAACTTCTGCTTACTTTCGAAGGAATTCGTTGGTTTTGTGGTTTGCTGAGTTACAAGTGCTGGAAAGCCATATTGGCTCTATACTAACCAGCATATATGCTGCTATTCGGAACAAACGAAGTTTCAGTGAAATATTAAGCAGATGTTAATACTAATTCATTGCCCAGTGTATGTGTACAACACTGCAACCAACCAAAGTTCCAGCTAGATAGCTCAAGTAGAAAGCATGAAGATCGTCGTCTCCTCGGCGGTAGTCGGGAGAGGCAAAGGCCGCCAGAGATAGAGCGTATGTCCGTGGTCAAGCTTCTGAGGGAGTTAAGTGGTTTCATTGTTTGCTGATCTTCTTACATGTGTTACAAGTGCTTCAAGACTTTCTTGGCTCAATGTTAACCAGCATATTTGCTCAATTCGAGCCAAAGGGGGTTCGTATAAAATATTAAACACATGTTAATTCTATTTCATTGTCCTGTGTGTGAGATAAGTACAGCAACTGAGTAGTTACAGCCGGATAGCTCAAGCAGAAGCTAAGTTATCAGCCCAAGACGCAAAGCACGGAGATCGTCGCCTCTCCGGCGGCAGTCGGGAGAGGCAAAGGCCGCCAGAGAGAGTGAGCGCGCATGTCCGTTGTCAAGCTTCTGCCTAATTTCAGACAATTAAGTAGTGTAACCTATCCCGCCTATGCAATCCAGTGGATTGAGCTTTTTGATTGGATGTTCAACAAATCCAGGAAGTTTGCTTAATACGAACGTGCTAATAATAATAATAATAATAATAATAATAATAATAATAATAATAATAATAATAAATGGTGAACCCTTAAAGACCCATTGCAGGTGTGTGTAGTTGTCGCCGTTATCTTAAAAGCCTTCCACCAAACAAAAGCCGGGGCTTTCAGAGCTACTAATGACGAGTTTTGAAAAACTCATCCGCTCCATCCGAAAGGAGAGATAAGACTAACATGGCGGAGCCGACCATCATCATCATCATCATCATCATCATGGCTATTAATCATCTTCTAAGATAATAGCGCCCCCACCTGGCGTTTTAAGGGAGAGGAGACGCTTCAGCTTTTTTGAAGTTCTTTTTTTTATGCTCGGTAGTTCATTAACGTGTTACTACCGTTCATTAGCGGGGATGTGGATAAGGGGTTACGAGTTGTGAGTGCAATATAATTTAAATAAAAAGTTTGTCGGTGACAAATTCGCACAAGAGCAGCGGGGAAAACAATAACATCCTGAAAGACGCTGTGCACAATGGTTTGTCGCGACGAGCGACGGGTGTAATATGTCTCTTTTAAGTTGGGATCCTGTCACCACATTGCGCATGCGCTGAGAGAAATGGATTCACAATTTTGTTGATTTCTGGCTTCTCAGCGTAGAGGGAATAGGAATCTATTTGTTTTTCCGAATTTTGGGAACCATGAACACGATTCGTGAGTTGCGGATAATGAATAGGACATACCCGTTCATGTTTACTCACTATTATTTACAAATATCTTCCCAGGCTGCACTTTTGGCAACTACATTGTGTTCATTGCAATTGGCATAAACTGCCCTCAAAAGTTCACTCCATAGTCTTTCAATGGGGTTTAAGTGGGGATTGCATGCTGACCAATCTAAAGTTGTGATATTTTGGTTCACCAACCTTGTTTGTATTAAGCAAATCGCACACTCCCACTGAACAATGAAATCTATTGTTTCGCCAATTTACTGAACGCTTATTTAGGGCGATTCAATAAGTAAGTTACGAATCGTGATTGTAAAGAAATGAATGGAGATAATGAGATACAAACAACATTTATTTTTCAACATAATCTCCATACAAATTTAAGCACTTGTCCCACCGTTTCACAAGTCCCTGGAAACCTATGGCGTAAAATTCTTTCGGATGCTGTTTTCGAACCACACGCGCACTGCTCTTTCAACCGCTTCATCGTCAGGAAAGCGTTCTCCCGAAAGATGATGTTTCAAAGGGCCAAACAAGTGGAAATCGCTCGGGGCGAGGTCCGGGCTGTAAGGTGGATGTTGGAGGACTTCCCACTTGAATGACCTCAGCGTCGCTGCGGTCTGATTGGCACTGTCATGCAGCAGCAACACCTCTTTATTGAGGAGGCCCTGGTCGCTTCCGGCGAAAGGCGGCACGAAGTTTCGTCAGAATCATGCAGTACGAGGCAGACGTAACTGTGTGGCGACGTTGCTGGAATTCGGTGAGCAGTACGCATTGGTATTTCCAGAACACCTTCAACATGACTTTCCCGGCCGATGTTGTCACCTTAAACTTCTTGTGCGCTGGGGACGAGGGATGTTTCCACTGCATGGAGGCACGCTTCGTCTCAGGCTCATAACGGTGACAATCCGAGAAAGCATGTCGTCGCCTTCAACCTGGTAACGCTGGAGATGCTGCAATGACAAGCCCATTCTCTGGCTTTTGTGTTGTGGTTGTAAGCTGGCGTGGCACCCAGCGGGAGCACACTTTATTGAAGCCTAGCTGTTCATGCATCATGTTGTAAGCCTGGCCACGTGAACAACCAATAGCGGTTGCTAGAGCGTCGACGGCTACCCTCCTTTCTGCTCGGATGATGTCTTCCACGCGCTACAACGTTTTTGGCGTGGCGATCTCCTACGGCCGACCAGCTCGATGTTCGTCTTCGATACTTGTCCGCCCTTCCGAGAACTTCTGCACCCAATTATGGATTGCCTGACGTGACAGGCAAAGTTCACCATACACGGGCAGCATTTCCTTGTGGATATCCTTTGCTTCCACAAAAAACGCACAACGGCACGCTGTTCTATCGTGGTACATATACTCAGGGGCGCCGCCATCTTGTACAGTCATGCGCAGAACGATCGTTGTGCGTCACAATAAAACTAGATAGTGCTGCTATCTAGCGGTGACAGTTTCCCGCACTTAATTATAAAAAGGAAGGTCGCAACTTCGATTTGTAACTTACTTATTGAATTACCCTCGTATATCTCCTTTGCCTCCTTGACATTCAACGTCTTAACTAAACGGTGTTGAAGTCTTGCGTGTTCACCATATGTTCGATAGCCGGCCTGAATTTCTTCCATGAGGATTGCTTTCTTCTTGGCTGTGGATGCACATGATTGATGAGTCTGTGTGCTCTGCAATTCCAACAATCTGAGTGAAGTTATTCATTATTTGGTAATCTGTTGTTACAATTCGCATTTTGCTCTCGATGTCTTGAAACAAAATTTAGGCATTCTTCACTTGCTGTGGTCCAGCAGTCGCTGTTTCTTCTGTTGACATGCTTGGATCCTTGACAGCTGCCTGGAAACTTTGATGACCACTGGGTCACTCACTACTTGCTCAACAGAGCACTGACAAAATCGACACAGCGCCAAGAGAAGGGGCTGCTTCCTCTACCGCCTTTTCACTCTTTCTCAATAGTTTGTTACTCTCCATTATCTCCAGTTACTGCTCATTTTTAAAGATTTTCAAAGAAAATGGGGGGTGGGGGTTCTAGAAATAAAGGCGTCGACTACTAAGGTCATTTTGCGCCTTTTACACAAGTTATATCTGTACGCAGCCCGGGACAAACACAAACATCCATACCCACGGTGGGATTCGAACCCACGGCCAGGCGAACTCGAGAACTAGAAAGCCTACGCCCTAGCCCTCTCGGCCACCTGGCCGGCCAAAGAAAATGGCGATACCATTGTTGATACAAACGCGACAGGCCTATATTGTACAAACTTTGCCTTGCATTGTTGGTCATGAAATACCTCTTATTAGTATGCCCTGCCATCATTATGAATATCGATTATTATTGATAATTACTATTTTTTTCGAAATCTATTGTAGACTGTAATCTTTCTCTTGCTTTGAAGATAAAGTGTGCAAAATTTCATCAAAATCGGAAGAAAACTGTCGATTTGTATCAGATACAAACAAACACGCTCATAAACACTCGTCTTTATATGTACACTCACTCACCAAAAGTCATGGCACAGCTCTTCAATCAGGTTCCCTGTCCGTAATGAGACAGATCCCGCTGCTTCTATTCTCGGAATGCAGGTGCACAGGACTCCTTGATATCACACAATCATTGTAAGCAAAACTAGCTGCAGAAATGGTAGCACGCCGAGAGCTACCCGCATTTGAACAGGGGATGATTGTTGGTGCCAGACGGACGGGTGCCTCAATATCAGATGTAGCCAACACCCTGCAATTTTTCCGCACAACCTTTGCAAGGGTCTATCGAGAGTACACCCAAGGAGGGCTTACAACCTATGTCGGACAGCGGACCAAATTACCATGCGATACAACCAGGGACGTCCCACAACTGTGTGCGTGACGACAATTCGGCGAACCTTGGCAGCTGCAGGCTTTAGGAACAGGAGGCCATGACGGGTGCCACTCTTCACAGCTGCACATCGTCGACAACGCCTAGACTGGGTCACCCAACATCGACATTGGACCGCTGAGGACTAGCGAAGGGTTGCCTCGTCTGATGAGTCACGGGTTCAGCTGTCCGTGTCTGGCGCAGGCCACACGAAGCCATGGACCCCACTCAGGCGGGTGGAGGCTCCATACTGGTCTGGGGTGTTTTCTCGTGGCATGCAATGAGTCGTTGTTCAGATGTTTCCGACGCCCTGATAAACATTTTGTCTTCTCTGACCAATACTCATTCATTTCTACGGTAGGCATTTCGATAGATATGAATTAACATGTATCCCCCCAACGACTATTAAACAGCACAATACAGTTTGCTTTTTGTTTTGAAGAGTCGATTTGATGTATGCTTTGTCGTAATCTTTCGCCGGAAACCGATGGCGTCCTTATATACCCAACCCACTGGAAGAGGAAGGGGGAGCTACTGTCGCGTGTGGGAGGTTCTACACTGCTCAAGTGCTCCAAACACACAAATCATCTGATCATTTGTTAGGGAGCTCAAGGGAGGCACGTGTATCTCTTTGGCTCTTCGAAAGAGACTGTCCTATCTATATTGTGCTATTATACACATTTCGTGCGCATTTTTAATATTTCTTGGAAACGAATGTTCTATCATTGGCTATGGTCAAAAACCCTCACCGGTGAGAGAATGATGACGTAATTTCTCACTGGGCTAACCGTCTTTTTCTCGGTGAGGACGGTTAGACTAACCGGTTAGGCATAGCAGCACTAACTGGCGTTTCTGACCGCGTTAAAATGACGTCACAGTTTTCTCACCGGGATTTTTGACTGACCAAACGCTAACTCGTCTCACCAGTGAGTTTTTGACCCTAGCCATTGCATCATCCTGAAAATATTGTTGCATCATCATACATCGGTTTCCATGGAAACAATAACTTCGACGAAACAACTCTCTTCTTGGGTGGGACTGGATGTACATGATCGTGTGCTTTGCAATCTCAACAATCTGAGTGGGGTTATTCACTACTTCGTATCTGTTGTTGTTGCAATTGACGTTTTTCATTGGCTGTAGTCAAAAACTCTCATCGGTGAGAAGAGTTAGCGTTTGATCGGTCAGAAATCCCGATGAGAAAACTGTGACGTCATTTTAACGCGGTCATAAACGCCAGTTAGTGTTGCTATGCCTAACCGGCTAGTCTAGCCATCCTCACCGAGAAAAAGACGGTTAGCCCAGTGAGAAATTACGTCATCATTCTCCCATGGCGTCACAACACGGCCGTCGCAGTGAGGTTAAACATAAGGAAAGTACTTCTGGTTTCGTCGCTGCTGGAGTGTGCTCTCATGTTTTGGTGGCAGAAATGCGTCGAAATTACTGTGTTTGGGTACCATAACATCTAGAGCCGTGATCATGTAACTTTTTATCATTTTTCCGAAGACTAAAAGTTAAAAAACGAGTGGATGATAAAAACTAAAAATGGGAAGAAAATGCACGAAAAATTATTAATTTGCAGTGCTCACTTTCGCGACGAAGATTTTTTCAATGCTGTGTGCTTCCTGTTTCGCCTTTCCACTCGTTCTCTACAGTCTGCTAACTCTCCATTATCTCTAGTTACTGCTTATTTTTAAAGATATTCAAGAAAATATAATATCAAGTTCTAAGAATATCAATTCTAAGAAAAGCCCGAACAACAGGAATTCTATACATTGTTACAAATTGAACCTTATATACAAAGCACAAACTTTGCCATGCGTTGTTGGTCATGAGATACTTCTTATTAATATGCCCTGCCATCATTAGGAATATCGAATATTATCGATAATTATTATTTTTTTCGAAATCTGGGATAGTCAGTGACCTTCCTCTTGCTTTGAAGATCAAGTTTTGCAAAATTTCATCAAGATCGGAATAAAACTGTACATTTGTATAAACACTCTTGTTCGAGTTAAACCAGTTTTCTTCGACTTAAAAAAAATTAGTTATTTATTTTTTTTAATTTTTCTTATTTCTTCATTTCGGGTTGCTTGATCAGATTGCACCAGCCTTCTTCGTCTTAGGCAATTAATCTTCTTCAGAGTTCTTAGAAATAAATAAATAAATAAATAAATAAATAAATAAATAAATAAATTCTTTTAAAAAAATATTTAAGATTCCAGTTTTCAGCATTTTATTATTAATTCCGTGTAAATGTCAATGCTACAAAAAAACAAAATTAAAATTCAAAAAAAAATTAATGCAAAAGATGTTTCTTTAATTAGGCGGTCACTCTGACGTGAGTTGCGGTTTGGCTTTAATTTTTTTTTAGTATTATTTTTTTTTAAAGTTTTTAAATCGAGAACATTATTTTTAAAGTTGTTTAACATTTTGTGCAATTAATTATAATTGTTTTTTTAACTTAAGCGATTCTAATCCTTACTAACGTTGTTGAATCGAATTTGAACGCTGAGATATGAAGAGAAATAAAAATGCGCCACCACAATGAACAAGTTAATTACTCAGGTTCTATAACATCTAGG
>JAHWFO010108063.1:902870-960491 GCA_023313115.1 Rhysida immarginata
ACTTGGAAACTACTGGTTCGAATTAGATCAAATTGTAACGGTATACATTGTTTTATGTACCCTATTATATCCCCAAATTTAATCTTCCTAGATGTTATAGAACCTGAGTTATTAACTTGTTGATCTTATTGCGGCATTTTTATTGCTGTTCCTATCTCACTTATCGTTCAATTTTTATTCAAAACAAATTTTGATAGGTATGTGCTGGACATTTTGCATACAGGGTGTATCTGAACGGTCTAAACAAACTTACAGCATGAGTTCCTTGTAGCCAGAGAAGCAATTTATGTCCCATGAACATAGGGGGGTCACAAACGCTTCCTTCTGGAGATAGAATCGTGCGACGTTGTCCTACAATAGCTAGCGCAATTGTCACATCAAATCCGTTCAGCGTTACAAACTAGGTTTATTTCTGGCTTGTAATGTAACAGAACAGTCCAGACGTGCAAAAGTACATGCTCGAAATGATCGTTGCATTGACTGGCGAACCCGTTGGTAAATAGGGATGACATCGCAATTGCCCACGATCCGCTGGTGAAGAGTATCAACATCTGTACGGGGGTGGAATAAACAAGGGTTTTCAAGTGGTCCCACAAAAAAAAAGTCTAAGGGATTCATACAACGTAACTGTGTTCAGTTGACGTGTAGACAACGTCGCACGGTTGTATCTCCAGAAGGAAGCGTTTGTGACCCTATGTTAATTGGACATATATTGCTTCTTTGGCTACAAGGAACTCATGCTGTAAGTTTGTACAGACCGTTCAGATACATCCTGTATTGAAGGCGGGTTGTTTCTTTCGATTGTTTTTCTAAATATTCTTTGTTTTTTTTGCAGTTTTTACATTTTGTTTCTTCTTGCAAGGTAATAAACTTTGAATCTTTCTATATGTGTGTTTCAGTTTGTACATCTAATAATTTTTATGTAAATATAAAAATAAATGTGTGGCTACTGAAGACGCTAGAATTGTATTGTAATCTATCCCGGATTTAATATAATTTCGAGGACGGATTATAGAGCTGTTAAAGGGCAAATGACATCAAAATTATCGCTATCCAGATAATAAATAATCAGAAAGAACGTAGCATAAAAAGCAGAAAACAAGTTTTTTTGGAAAAAGTTACACATTTTTTAAGAAAGAGGCAACAAATAAGCTGCTGGTGACGTCATCTTAGCCAAATTGAGGCCGATAAGATTTATAGGCCCTGTAAATCCCGTCGGGCCTGTGCCTGTGTAACGCGTAACGGCATGTAAATTTCGTCGGCCTCCGTTTGGCTAAGTTGACGTCATATGCAGTGAATTTATATTATCGGAAGTGGTCTTTAAATTATGATTACTCTATTAAAATGAAAGTAAAATAAGAATAAAGTATCAGGAAAGTATTCAAAACTACATGAAATCAACTTCCGATTTGGTGTCATTTGCCCTTTGAACTTTGGTGTGCAATTTCGTGCCGCCCTTTTTTCGCTTGTATGACTTGTCGCATGTGATTTGAGTTTTCTATAGATTTTTTTCATAATCATTATTATAAATCTTGTGTAAATTAGGCCTAATCCTATTCAGAATCAGTAGGCTGTTCTCTGATTTGAGAAATGCCAACAAATCCAGTGATGTGCAGTAGTTTCACTATTAACACGAGAACAAGCGCGGAGACTTCGTGAAGTTTCCGTTTTCAGTTCACAATTAAATATGCGACTGCAAGGAAGTCTCTTCTGATTGGTGTATTTTAGAGCGCCTTTATAATCGTGGTTATAATGTATATGGCTCTAGGAACGTTTTTCTTTAAAATTAATGACAATTTTCTGTTGTTTTTCCTAACAAAATCGATGGATCGATAAAATATGAGAGAGACTCGAGTAAACTTCGATTTTTTCTTGATGATTTGCTATTCAATATACAATTCCTTACAATATACATACTGATCGCTTAGGCTTTCCAACTGTAATGTTCACTTTATATACTTATTGTAGATTTATTTATTGTAATTTTTTTGCTTTTGTTTCTTTATCATCACATTGACTAGGTAATTAATTGTTTATTAGGGCTGAGCTTCGAGCATAAAAATAGACTCTGTCTCCATAGGACTGCTGCCTCCAAAAGTTTACTTGTGCTCTAAAAAATTTTGAATTTTGAAATTCTGACTTGGCATTCTTAAAGACCATTAAAAAGTAGAATAGGAATATCTGTAAGATCCACTCTCTATCTCTTTGTCTTCATCGATAAAATTGGGATCAAAACTTTAAAAGTTCCACACTTTCAAGGCCTCTATCTCCTAAACGGTTGGATCAATTGAAAAAACACCAAGAATAAAACATTTCTCGATTATTGTGTACAACCCCATTAAAATAGGGGTTCCTATTAATGATTTCAAAGTTACCCTTCCCCCAAGCCCCCTTCTCAAGATAAATACCTCGTCCTGTAATTCTCTAGACTGTCTAGTTATAGGAAATCCTCCCGCAACCTGTTTGCGGTAAGGAACCTGCGAGAGTTTATTTTTCTGTGAAATGAACGTGTTTGCGGAAAAACATCTCTTCCGCTTATATTCCGCACGCAAGCCGTATTGTGAAACAGTCTTCACGCTAACCTAACCTAACCTAAGCGGTAGTATCGGTATTCCCCGAAAACGCGCACGATTTAGTTGCTTTAATGCTGTGCATATCTCTTCAGGGAGAATATATGGAAAGGGCTGAAACCTAACCTGCGAGCCCAGATCATCCCCGACACGTAAACATGTCATTAGTCTAAATCATTTGTAAACACCCCTCACAGCACTGGCACGACCAGGGTATCTCGATCCTTACAATCTTTATACAGGGTGGATACAAAAATGAGTCCACCTGAAGCAGACATGTCAATTTTGATGAATCCAATGAACGGGAAGTTATGGGTGCCTATCCTATGGTGCACTTTTCATCATCCCAAATATGCGAATTAGGAAACTTTCAAATCCTATCTTAAAAACCGTCACTAATACACGAAAAATTCAAATTGAACATTTGTTCGGAATGGAATCCCAAAAAAAAAAAATTCCAAAATCCGATGAACGGATCATCCTATGCACTTCACAAAGACATTTGAATGTTTAACACGCAAATCAAGAAATTACCAAATTAACGAAAAATTACCATTTAAAAACATTAAAGTTTTCGTATGAAATTAAAGTTTTTCGATCTCGTTGGCTACGAGATAAATGAGCATGCTTTGTTTGTGCATATGAGAAGTGTATGTGGCTTAACTCTTTATACACGTTCCATTACCTAACCTAACCTAACCTAACCTAACCTAACCTAACCTAACTTACTGTTCTTCGTTTCTCACTGTACCTTTAATAACCTAAAAGTCTTATTTAAAAATTAGGTTAGGTTGTTGGTTTTTTTTTATATTTTTATTTTTTTATTTTATTTACAAAATTTACAAAAATAATTTACCAATTTTACAAAATTTACGAAATCTACCAACATTGAATGAGCAGTTTTGCTCGTGAGATTTTGATTTAAAATCTAAATCACATTTAAATCGCTATATTTAAAATAAATATAGAATATAAATGTAAAATTAAAATAAATAATCACACTCAAAAATCGCTATATTTTAAAATACAAACGGACAGATTATACGAGGGGCGATTGATAAATAAGGTCTCCATGGCTGTGACTTTTTTATTTGTTAACCGATTTTCAAAATTCTTTTTGTATCTTGTACTCACATTTTTCCTCTGTGTAATGCACTATTCACTTTTCTACATAGTCCCCATTCCTTTCCAAACATTGCGCCAACGCGTGACTAGATTGAATGGCAGCATTTACCTCGCCGTCAGAACCAACTCATGTCCCTTAAGGGGCTCTTTCTTCTTTGGGAAGTGGTGAAAGTCGCAATGTGCAAAGTCTTTCATTTTTGAACTGCAATTTTTCATCTTTGAACTGTAGGCGCTGCAACGCCTCTGGAGTGTGGTGACTCGTGTGCGGGCGGACGTTATCGTACTCCAGAAGATGGTCCAAAGCTGCCATTCAATCCTGGTGTCGACAACAACTCCGGAATTCCTCTCCGACGGGTTCACCCAACTAGTCACGCGTTGGCGCAATGCGTGGAAAGGGTTGGGGACTATGTCGAGAAGTGAATAGTGCATTACATAGAGGACAAATGTGAGTATAAGATACAAAAAGAATTTTGAAAATCGGTTAACAAATAAAAAGTTACAGCCATGGAGACCTTATTTATCAATCGCCCCTCGTAAATATAAAAATAAAATAAATACTAAATTAATAATTTCAGTAAAAAAAAACCAAGTCTAATACAGTATTCAAAATTCAAAAGATAGTATAAAATATAAAATTTAAAAATCCAATATAATATGTACAATTTAAAATCTAGCACCGTATATATATCTTTGTTTAATATTACATTTTTATTAACAAGGGGACCGCACGGACATGTAATCACGGATTTGGTTGAAATTTTAGGAGGTCAATCTACAACAATAATATACCTTGTGTATAAAAGGATTTGACTCAATGGTTTTTCGTTTCGGAGAAAAAAAAAAATTTTACGTTTACTATTGTTGTGCCAGATAAGCCAAATGGGAAGAAAGATATACAACTAAACAGCGGTAACGTAGTGGTTAACATTAGGTTCTGTGGATATACTGGTCCGAGTTCGATTCCTGTAGTATTGAAATTTTTTTTTCATTCCCCCCCACCATTATTTTTTCCAACTTTTCCCCATATTTTTGGGTTTTTCGCCATTATTATTTATTTGCAATTTGTATAATAACATTCACATGCATAAGCAACGTCACAGGTCAAAAAAATGCAAAATGCGTTGTACAATATTTTCACGGGCGGTCATTGCCGTGGCGTGTGAAATTAAAAAGAAACTATAAAGATCCATTCCCACTATCGACGGTCTATGCGCAATTGTCACCGCCAAATCACGGATCGCCAATGACCATGAGTTAAAATTTTTCAATATTGACAATATTGTAGAATATTGAAAAAATTTTTTCTTATGTATGTGAAAGTTATTATGCAGAGTGTAAACAAATAATAATGGCGAAAACCACAAAAAAAAATGGAAAAATACAATAATAAACACACAACAATAATAAACGTAAAATATTTTATTTTTTTCTCCGAAACGAAATGCCATTGAGTCAAATCCTTTTACACAGAAGATATAATAATGTTGTAGATTGACCTCCTAAAATTTCAACCAAATCCGTGCGATCCCCTTGTTAGTCTTTAATTTAAGATACAAATATAAATCGATTTAAAATTCCCCAATAGTGTTCAACTGATGTCTTAAAATATCGCTGTATGTTTTCTTCAAAAATCCATTTTTTTAACTTTTTATTTTGTAACATTATTACAATTTTATATTTTTCAAGGGATTACATTAGAATATCGTACTAACATAATCTATTTGTCTATGTATTGAAGTATATTTATTGAGAGGTATTTCCCTTACTTCATTTTTCTTTTCTGCTCTCGTATCATATGGATTCTTTATTTATTTCCTTCAGTGCATATTTCCATATTCTTAAAATATACAATTGGTAATAGTTTAACTGAAAATTTTGTTCATTTTTAAAAAGATAATTTATCATAAACAGTTGTAGTAATATAATTGGTTTCAAATATGTTTTGAAAGTCGCACCCCAAATTGGTAAACAATATTGCAGAATAGATTGAAATAGTGCTTCAAAAATTTGCCTCAATAAAGGCCCCTTAATTATCCGTTTAAGCATTCGCAAAGAAATTGATATTACTCGTAGCTTATTTAAAGTATGAGCTACATGTTTTGACCAATTTAACTTACGATCCAAAAGAAGTCCTAAATATAGAAAGGAGTCAGCCTTTTCAATTTGTTCACAATAACAATTTTTAATCAGGGTAATCACACGGCTAGTGCCGACCCAATAGCATTGTTTGATATGAAATTTTGTTTAATTGGTAAACAACCTAACCTAACCCAATCTAACCTAAACCTAACATAAATCTAACGTAACCTAACCCAACCTAACCTAATCTAACCTAAACAACCTAAACAACCTAACTCTCAATATCTCGAAACCTCTTTCTCGAATTTTTTTCTGTTCCCGCGAGATTCGAGATAAAGGGTGGTTTACATGGACGCACGAACGCATGCGATTCAGCGATTCTGCGTCGAATCGCATATCCCATGGTGCATCAGGCCGATTTACATGGACGCATGAACGCATGCGATACTGCGATACTGCGTCGAATCGCACGTCGCATGAAGTTCAAGGGGTTTTAACTTTTTAACGCTGCGTTGCTGCGATTCAGGCCCCCTTTCCAAACAAATGTACTTCAACATATATATCTCTCACATGTTTCGATGGTATCTGGCTATAAGAACCTCGTATTAATCTATTTCTTATAAAATGAATTAGAAATAATAAAAATTTTCTCATTTTTTAAATTTTATCTTCTGTTTCAAATACTTTATTTTCGTTTTTGAAGCATCTCTTTCTTATTAATCATAAATTTCTTATTTGTTTCTGGTTGTTCCATCGTTTTGGAAATAAGGGATCGACTGTCTTATTTTCCCACTTTTTTAATTGTTTGGAAAATTTAAATCTCTTTAAATTTAATATCGTTGGGGAAAAATTATTACATTTCACTAATTTGATTTTAATTTTAATTCCAATCCCAAAACACACAAATAAATTATAAACCAAAATTCATAATATACAACAAAAATTACAGAAAATATTTTTGTACATAGTAAGCTGTATGTAATTTTTTACTGTATTTAAGAAATTTTCGTTTGTAACTTATATTTTGTATATTACGTTTGAATAAATATAAAATTAAATTAATTTTTTTTTAATATTTTCCTTTCTTTCGACGAATTTTTAAAGTTTTTACAAATTGGTTTCATACAGCTTTACAAGAATTTCATACATTTCTAAATAGATTTAATACAATTTTATTAATAAAATTCAAACATCAAGTGCTAATATTTGAAAAAAATGGTAGGAAAATTCTGTGACCCGGATTCGTACCAGGAACCACGAGTTTTAATAGATTTAATACTTTTTTAAAAGAATATAATACCATTTTAAGTGAATTACCGATGAAATACCCCGTCAGTACAGAAATACGGAAGAATGATTTATTTTTTTTTTATTAATACTATATTGTATATTTTAGTTTAACTATACAGTGTTTAACTGTTACTCTTTATGTTACATTTTGTTTGTTTACAATTTGTTTATGTTATAATTTTGTTTTCTGTAATTTAATTAAAATAATAAAAAATAAACTATCTGTGAATTTACTAAAACAAGATTTCAATAAAAATGTTTTTTCTTACTTAATTTTGGTAATTAAACTCCATTTACACTAAAATAAAACATTTGTTATATTTATTTAAAATTGTATTAAATCTATTTAGAAATGTATGAAATTCACGAAAAACTGTAATTTATTGTTTTCAAGTAACCATGTTATCACACTCATTTATTTTTCTTATTCATTTTAATTTTATATATTTGCGAAAATAATGGTTATTTTATAAGAAACATATTGATATATTCTTGATTTCTGTAAGGAGCCATGAAAATAAATAAGGGAATCATATATTAAACAACAGACATCGAGGACTCCACTTTATTTGCTGTGCTCTTTGCAGAAATAGCACCCCCTCCCCTCCCCTGTCGGTCCAGTGGAAGCACCGACACTGCTATATATATGAATTTCTTTAGTGATTGTCAGTTCAATCACATCAAGGAGCTTTATATCAATACATATGGACAGTCTAGTGGTATATTTTTTCTAGATGGCTAAAAACGTCATTAAAAAAGGCACGAAGAAACATCGTCGCTGATGCTTCGCCAAACAAGACGCCATGTTGCTTCGAGAACTTTTCAACCCATGAGCACTTGCGCAATGAGAGTCGGAGCAAACGCACGTGGTGCATGTGAACCGGAGCCTCCATTTTGCAGACGCAGCGTTTCATCGCACAGACGCACACCGGCTAATCGGACAACGCAATTCGCAGAAACGCATGCGTTCGTGCGTCTATGTAAACCACCCTTAACGAGGTTCGACTGTAATTCAGAGTACATGACATAAAAATGAATAGCGCTGACGCCTTTTTTAACAAGATAAATATTACTTTTCTGAAAAAATTAATAGATGGAAACTGGAGATAATGTTTAAAACATAAGGTAATGATATTATCAGAAAAATGGAATGAAAAATTTTCGAACTAGGAACCACGCTCGTTGCGGTAGCACATGGTACAAGGTAGACAAGATGGAGGCCCAATGATAGGGCGGATACCCAACTCGCAGATGAGTAATTCCTCCTTTCCAAATCATCAGTAAAGTGGGTGAGCACACATAAGAAAGTATTAAATGGAAACTGGAGATAATGCTCCAAATATAAGGTAATACTGATAATATCATTACTTTTGTTCTCTACTGCCATTACATCATAGTGTTTTAGTAGCCAATAGTGCCATGGTTCTTTCTTAATAATCGTTTTAGCCTTTTTCTTATCGTCCACTAATTTTTGATAATTATTGGTGAGTAGCGAGAGTATTCTATACTCTGACCGCTGGCCCTTTGGCATTGTATAGAATGCCTAGGAGATGTGTGATCTAAACCATTTCATACTTTGCCTACAAACTTTAGTCTTTGTATGTATTCCCTGGGCATTCTATACAATGCCGGGTTTAGCATAAAGTATATATAAAGCTGTAACCGTATTGTAGTAATAACGCCAACTTAAGTTAATTTAAAAAAAAAATTTCTTGGTACCACCATCAACAACTTTTCATCTTTGTGAAGCCAGACTAAAATTGAGGAGGATTTTAATTGCTTTTGCTTTACGCCTCTAAAGGGTTAAGTTTATTTATTTATTTATTTATTTTTAATTTTTTGAAGGTTGAAAGGAGAACTTTTTTTTCTCTTGTTTAATTTAAATTTAAAAAAACAGCAAACAAACAAAATAAATGACCCGCCGTCACCATTTTCTTTCTTTTGACAGTTAATGAATTGAAGCGGAGCTCAAGGAATGCGGAAGCTCTCTCTCTCTTTCTCTTCTTTCTTAATTTTTATTTATTTATTTATTTATTTATTTTTTTAAATTTAAATACTTAGGTAATTATTATTATACTGCTATTTATTATCGAAGAGTTCCTCCTTTTCGGGATTGCATTTATATGAGATCCGGCTATTTAGATTTAATAACTCTATCACTAGATGATGACGTCAGAAGCAATTTTATGGATTTATGAGAAAGCAAAAAAAAAAAAATAATAATAATAATAATAAAAAAACGGCGGAAGCTATATATATTTATGGTTTGAGGATGAGAGGTGTCAATTGGGCGAACTGGTTTTTAGCTTCTTCCGCTCGTAAATCGTTTTGCTGTTTAGAAAAAGAATTTCGTGTTTATTTTGTACTCTTATTGTATTTTAAGAAGGTACGATCTTTAGGAGATAAGAAATCTGTACGATTTTTTGCGTACAATCTACACATATTGATGATTTCACTAAGTTGGTGCGTTCCATTAGCGCGCGCAATAGCAGAAAAACCACTCCAGTTATCGCAAAACGGACTTCACGAACGCCTTTCTCAGGAAATTCCACCCCAAATCGAGTGGTCACATGACCCCCTTTTTGTGGTTCATATTTCTTCAAAATGGTCAATAACAAGATACCAGCGTTAATTCTGGTTCCTCTTTGTCAATGTAAACTCCAGCTCTGGCGTAGAAGTTAGTTCCAGTTTTGGTTTGACTAAGCGTACGAATTTCATTCCTTATAAGTTGGTACGTACGCAAGGGAATCTGAAAGGATTTGAAAACTTAGAACTTAACATTTTCTTGAAAATCTTTAAAAAATGAGCACTAAGCGGAGATAATGGAGAGTAAACAGACTATTGCGAAAGAGTGGAAAGGTGACAGAGGAATATAGAAACCGCCTTAACAATCGTCGAGCAAGCGCTGTTCGATAAACGCGCGCAATACCACCAAAACGAATCTAGTTATCGCAAAATGGACTTCACAAACGCGTTTTTCAGGAAATTCCACCCCAAATCGAGTGGTCACATGACCCCCTCTTCGTGGTTTACGTTTCTTCAAGATGGTCGATAGTGGTTGACATGATCCATTTCTTGAATATTGGATATCTTTGGATATCCCCTCGAGACAAGGGTTTTGTATGGGGGTTGTCCGATCCCAATACTCATTAGCCGGTTCATATTCACTTCCAATATGACAATAGCCTGGAACGAAAAGTTGGCGGTTCGTCTCCCGCTTTGGCCGGCTCGACATCAAAGGGTTCGCCGACAGGACCGCAGCAGTCACGGGAAATTAAAAGCCACTGGGAACCCCTTTGACATAATTTGCAGACGATGACATTCTCATGCCAATTGCCGACACAATTGCCAATCAATTGACGAGCTCATTGAGCGCCGATCGATCGAATTGATCTGGAGGAATGTAGGCTTTAGAAGCTTCTATAGTCACCTCTAGTGGATAATCAATAGATAACGGAGATATCCACAACATTATGCTTATGGATATCCAATGTCTGAGATAGTGCAGTGCTATCCAACATCCAAGAAGGTTCACCTGGAAATACGTACATTCAGATGGACATTATCCAGTGGATATCTAAACAGGGCTAATAGATCTCTATTGGATATCCTAGATATTAAGATAAGAAGCGTATTTCGATATCCTCTGGATGCTATATCCTGATAACTGATATCCAAGAAATGGTAGCTTAAAAATGCTCAGTAGATAATGGAGATATCCACAACAGTATATTTATGGATATCCAAAGAAATGTATATGCTATCCACTTCCACCAATGTCACATATAACACAGTTATCTTGGAATGATACCCTATAGATACCTAATATCCAAAATAATACATCTTGAGAAGTTCTTTTATGTATAATAAATCTCTGGGCCTCTAGTTATCCAGTGGATATCCATCAGTTATGTACTTCATGGATAACATAAAGATTCCAATGGATATTGAGATCAGAGTATTTGGATATCCACTGGATATTGATTGGGAGAGTGTAATGTTATCCATTTCCACCACTGCCCCAAACAATATAGCTACCTCCACAGGTGGATACTCCTGGATATCCAGTATCGGAGAAAGGATAATCTATAAAAATGTCCATAAAGGTCCACCAGTTAAGACATCCCTTATCTGTGGAGGATACCCAAAAGATATCCAGTTCTAGTAAATATCTGGATATTTAGATGGACACTTTATCCAGTGGATATCCATCATATCTGGATAACATAGGGGTGATCTAAAAAATGTCCAGAGATGTCCACCAGCGTCACAGATAATACAATTATCTCGCGGGATACCCAAAAGATATCCAATATCCAAGAAGTTTCATTCTGAAAATATTCAGACAGTTCTAGTTCAGTATCTTGAGATTCAGATGGATACTTTATCCAGTGGATATCCATCAGATCTGGATAACATGGCATTCCACTGGATATTACGAGCATAAGAGTGTTTCGATATCCACTGGATGTTGACTGAAAGAGTGTACAGCTATCCATTTCCACCATTGCCCCAAACAGTACAACTACCTCCACTGGATATCCAATATCGAAGAAAGGATAGTCTAAAGAATATCCAGAAATATCCACCAGTATCATAGATAGCTTCAATATCTTGGGGGATACCTAATAGATATCCAATATCCAAGATAGTTCATCTAGATATGTCTAATACGTCTCTGGACATCTAGATGGATGGATATCCATCAGATATCTACTGCATGTAATGTATAACATGAAGATTCCACTGGATATTAAGATTACAAGAGTGTTTCGATATCCACTGGATGTTCAGTGGGAGAGTGTAATGCTGTCCATTTCCATCATTACCTTATACAGCTAACTCCAATTGTAGATACCCAATAGATAGATATCCATTATCGAAGAAAGGATAATCCAATACTCTGCTAACTTTCCATTATCTCCAGTTAGTGCTCATTTTAAAGATTTTCAAGAAAATGTTAAGTTCTAAGAACTATCAATTCTAAGAAAACCCCGAACAACAGGATAGCCTAAATATCTCAGGGGGATACCTAATAGATATCCAATATCCAAGATAGTTCATCTGGAAATGTTTAGATATGTCTAATACGTTATCCAGTGGATATCCATCAGATATGTATTGCATGTTTTTGGATAACCAATCGATATCAATATCCAAGAAAGAGTTTTCTTTTATCCACTTGAGATTCATGTTTAGTAGATAACTTGGATATCATGGATAAGGTTATCGATATGCGTGTTTGCGCAAAGGCGCGCTTCCGAATCAATGAAAAGTTGGGGTTGCGCTCTCGCGGCTATCGGATTCGCATCTCGAACGTCTTTTAATTTGAAGATCTCTGCGCCGCGCGAGGCTACTGACCATTCGCGGACCCCGGCTGACCGGGTCGCGACCCTCATTTGAAGGGGAGCAACCTCCGTAATGCGAAAAGGGGGGCGCGCGTCCATAAGCCGCCCTTTTTTGCCGAGCTTCGCTGCAGCGAGGTGGAGCCTGGAAGCCCAGTGGAGCGCCTTAACACGTGATTTGGCGGTGCTCATTGTTGCGTTTATTGTTGCATCGCCCGGGGGCTACCCCATTGTTGGTGCCGACCCGTCGTTTATGAGCGCCGCCGATCGGTCGATCCGAGAAGTGGGTGACGGAAAACGGACAAATGACGTCATTAATGGCGCGGCATCGTAAACAACTGGGCAGTAAATCGCGGCCGGAAACAATGTTATCGGACTGCGTTTTCATTCAAGATGGCTACGCGGAGCTATATGTGCGCCACGTGATATTAAAACTGGTTCAACGAACGATTTCCTTTCGAATTCCAGGGCGGAAACGTTACTCCGTTCGGGATCGATTGCGGAGGAGGAGGCACGCGCTGGTATCGACGCCACCACCAACCAACACTTAAAAATAATTTCGTTGAACAAGACACTCAAAGGCCAAAAGTCATGAAGAGCAGCATATAAGGGTTCCTAAGATATAGAAAACAGTCACGTGATAGATAGGTACTCTAGAATCCGGATAGCCACTTCTGATTATAAACTATCCAGTAGAGGGTAAAAAACTATCCACTTTTCTTGGACACCCAACTTTAGTGTGTTAGGCCTATCGCTAAAGATACAAAATAGTCATGTGACAGGTACTCTTAGTCGGATATCCAATTCTGATTATCTATCTATCCGGTATTTGATAAAGAATTATCCACTTTTTCTTGGATACTCTACTGTTGTGTGTTAGGTCTAACCTAACCTTTGATGAATACAGTGTAAATATACCAACTAGTCACGTGACGGATACCCTCTTCGATATCCATTTCTGATTATAAATACACTTCATCTATCTAGAAGAAGATACATAACGATCCACGTTTCTACTGTGAATACCCCCATTCTTTTGTGTATTAGGCCTATCACCTTAGAATACAACTGATCACGTGATAGGTATTCTTCGTCGAATATCCGCTATCCAGTATTTGATAAAGAACTATCCACTTTTTCTTGGATATCCTACTTTTGGCCTAACCTAACCTGACCTTTGATGAATACAGTGAAAATATACCAACTGGTCACGTGACGGATACCCTACTCGGATATCCGCTTCATTTATCTATCTATCTTTCTATCCAGTTGAAGATACAGATCAATCCACGTTTCTATTGTGGATACCCCCATCCTTTTGTGTGTTAGGCCTGTCACCTAAGGATACAAAGTGATCACGTGACATGTACTCTAGTATCGGATATCCGCTTTATCTATCTATCTATCTATCTATCTATCTATCTATCTATCTATCTAAGTACCCCATGGAGTTAGAGAGCTATCCACTTTTCTTGGATAACCAACTTTTATGGTAGGCCTAATCTACCTTCGACCTTCGAATGCAGTGAATGTGTGTAAAATAGTCACGTGAGAGATACTCTAGTCGGATATACGTTTCTGATCATCTATCTATCCTATCCAGTAGAGGATACAGAACTATCCACTCTTCTTGGATGCAGAACTATCCACTATACTCTAATACAATATCTGCTTCTGAATGTAAACTGTCTATCTATCTGGTAGAACATACAGAAAGATCGACTTTTTTCGTGTGGATACCCCATATCCAGCCTACATTTGGGTGTAAGCCTATCACGTAATGCTAAAATAGGTCTAACAGACACTCCTTGTTTGTTTCTAATTATAAACACGCTCTTCATATGTATCCATTAGAGAATGAAAGTTTAGAGAGTCGCATTCTCTATTCAGAGACCCAGCACGTGACCAAAGCCCCTAATGACGACCCCATGAAAAGATGAGGGGGCCTGGATTAATATGACATGAGGTTTAATTGTTTGGCAAACGCTCTCCAACTTGTTTGCACGAGGGGTTTATTATTGCGCTCCTCCTTCCCAATACGCAAAAGCAGTCAGTCCTTTTGAATGTGATGAGGGGCCGTGAAGAGGGGGTAATCCTTTTCGATTAGCATCGTTAACCATCCGAAAGCCCCGCTCTCCTAATGGAAGAGAAATTGGAAAAAAATAACCAATTAATGGAGAGGCCTGCACGAGGAGGGAACACGTGCGCGTCGTGATTTCAAGGCTCACTGAGCAGCCAATAAGCGTGAGGGAGTGGCGCGTGCGAAAAACGGTAACACATCCCCGTTCCTGATTGGATCGAGCGGCGCCATTTTTTTATTTTTTTATTTTTATTTTTTCTTTATCCCACTTAGGGCTAGAAGTAGTTTCTTATCCCACTTAGCAATCGTTTCTGCGGGACTTGCGTGCCTCCTAATTTTGTATCCTGTTTATTCGTCTGTGGTGTCTTGTTGGAGAAAGTGTGGAGAAATCAGTTTCCGCGCGAGCGCAAGTACCCTGCTAACGAGACGAGCAGTCGATCGATGTGTCCTGTGGTAGCACTGTCACATGACCTCCTTGTTTCTCAATATTCCTCTTTGTAATCGCAATTCGAGCCTAGAGGCCCCCATGCAATTGCTCTTCTTAATTGGTTGAGTTTGGTTACCTTATAGTTCGTCGTGTATGACAATGCATGCGCAAACCATAAGCGAGCAAAATAGGCAGAAGCTTGACCACGGACATGCACTCTCTCTCCGGCGGCGTTTGCCTCTCCCAACTGCCGCCGACGAGACGACCATCTCCGTGCTTTGCTTCTCGGATAAATAATTCTGTTGCTACTTAAAGGGCAACTGACATCAAAATTTTTTTTTCGCTAAATCTATTCTTTATGACCTGCTAAACATTGCAACACATTTCTTTTTTTTTAATTCTCGTTATTTTTATACAATAAAAGCATTTTTCGGCACGAAAATGAACGATCGCCGTCGCCATCTTGAATCGGGGTGTGACGTCAAAGGCGAAATTCGTTTGAAATCTTTGCATGAGACAATACCCACATATACATTTGTAATAAGAAATCGAAAATGAAAATCGTTTATGAAAATAAGTTTGATCACATCGAAAGGTTGAATTTACAAATAATAGATAAACTTATATGTATGAACCGGTGATAAAAATTAAAAAAAGAAAAAAAAAAGTTGCATAAAAAAGCGATCTAGGAGATGCACGAATGTTATGGAAATTTTATTTTACGTTTTAATTCTAATTTACAGTATTTATGCAAATAAAATACTTATACATAATTCCAGGTGACAACTTCCATATTTGTAAGGATGAAACATTTTAAAAAATTGCCTTGATGTCGATGTTTTGTTTATAGCCGCGTACGGACCGAGCGAGCAACCTCCTGAGGCTGCCGGCCGCGAGACAAAAAAGCCACGCTTTGAAGGAAACTGAGGCTGAGGCGCGCTGGAAGGATGAGCTACAAGCCGTCCGAGCATTTTATTACTCTCAGCTTATTCAGTAATTCAAAGATGGCATGAGGCCACATGTACAAATAGCCATCACAGCTTCTGGATTTACTGATTTCTACTGAGGCGCATTTGATCATCGATAAAAACCGACAACGCTCATACGTTGGGCCAAGAGCTCATAAGGGCGTATAACGTTTTGACTCGGCAGCGCTCCGGCGAGGAGGCGCGTACGTTCGAGCCACAGCTTAGTCAGCTTACGTTCGCTCAGTAAGCTATACATCTCACAGAAGAAGAAAAAAAAAGAGGAAAAAAGAATTAATTTACTTCGTCTTAATAAAGGATTTTTGATGTTATATGTAAATGCTTGCAAAAAATAAAAAAGCAAGCATCTCCGATATCTAAATCTGTCATAGTTTTCCTATTAATATAACATTTGGATCGTTATCTGTCTGTCGAGCGTCGTTATTATAATGGAAATCGTTCAACCAAAAAAAAAAAAAAAATGTTTTAAGTACAATAAAATACACGGAAAAATTTATTAGTAAAATAAATATAGTTTGATTATAAGCAGTTACCAAAACAGTTTGATATTTTTCTAAACGAAATATAATTAAATATAAAAACGATTATATCGCGAAGGAAAAATGTATTCACCGTCCTAATATTTCAAAGGAGCACATAGATAAAATAGATACTCAAATTCTCGTAAAATTTTATCATCTTTCGGTAAAACGTGAAAATAAAATATTCTGCAGTTCATGCTCTTATTACTGCTGTCAAAAAACTGTAAAAATTAGGCACAGCTAGGCGATGAATAGCGTTGAAAAGAAACGGAATATAAATACTGTATGAGCGATAGCGAATACTCGCCTCTGACGTCAGGCGTTCAGGTGTGCTGACGTAGGCGCTAATTTTTAAAATTAAATAGCTCCTAAAATAATAGTGATATTTGAAAACTTTTTGTGCAGAATTTATTTTTTCAATGTCCTCTATAATTTTAGGACAAAAAATATATATGTCAAATTTTGATGTCAGTTGCCCTTTAAGCTATCCGGCTGATACTTTGGATTCCGGTGGAGCTGCTTGTACGCCATATCCCATACTTGTTCAATAGGCGATATGTCTGGCAAACGTGCATAAGAAGTTTCCGCGAATCATATAAAAAGACATTTTTTGGGATTTGGTATTTCCATTGCTGTGAACTGTCGAAAACTGGTAAGAGACTTAACAAATGCAGTCGAATGCACTTATTGGAAGAGTTCTCGGATTATAGACTACTCCGATTTTCAGAATCTATTTCCATTTTCGCATTCGTAATGGAACTAAGTTTTTGCTTCCTGTATATCATCAAAACATTTAAGACAATACTAATTCCCAAAGTCGAATATGGTATTGTTGTTTGGTCATCAGCCCCTAAACGGCAAATAACTCGAGTTCAGACTGCGTATAACGATGTCTTAAGAGCGGCGCTGGGTCTCTCTAAAGTTTCTTCTATTACAGAGACCTGTCTTGTTTACGGAATTCCAACATTGAGTAAAATAATTGCTTGTGCCAATATTAAAGAATTGTATAATGCTCTAACTAAAAACGATCATCCCATGCATTTTGTTAAAACTTGGTTAGATGATGCTGCGAAAACGAGGAAGACGCAGAAATATAAAATCACGCCTACCATTGTAGTTTCCGTGAAGCCTTTTTCCCAAATAATGTTATTTCTGTTTGGAATGAACTTAATTATAGCACTAGGAATCAGGTGATTAATCGTACGTTAGACCGCTGTTTCAACCATAAGGAACATGCCTATAATATTTTATTGCAGGCTTTGGATTTGCCTTAACAACCTTAGCTTGTCTGCTTTACATATCCCCTGTTGGGATGCAAATGTTCTAAATAATAATAATAATAATAATAATAATAATAATAATAATAATAATAATAATATCAATATAAATTTTAGTAGCACATTTCGGACTAAATCTCACAGTCCGTGTAATGGGTAAAAGCAAAATAAAAAAAAATGCGCTACTAGGAAGATCGCGCACTACTAAGGAGAAAATGGAAGAAAATGTTTTAGGAAGTTCTTCAATAGATGTTTCGAGAAAAAAAAATGACGTCAAGTTTCGTTCGCTAATAACTTGGCTTTTATAGCAGCTATTTCCACTAAAATTAAACGGCTTACGGGACGTACATAGCCCGTTGATCGTACAAAATTATGCGCATGCACGTTCATTATTTTCGGAGAGAACGCTAAAAGTATTCGACATGTGAAAATCTTAACCACAAGCCCGCATCGAGCGCTTATCTCCGAAACTAATGGAGGTATGTGCGCATAAATTCGTACGATTAATGGGCTATGTACTCCCTGTAAACCATCCAATTTTCATAGAGATAACTGACATAGAAGCCGAGTTATTAGCGAATAAAATATGATTGCAGTAGTGTGAGGAGGCGCATTGTCTTAGTGAAGCAACGCTTTCACGCTTTCTTTATTCTCATTCTGGGCCTTTTTTTCATTCGACTGAGTACATACACGATTTTTCCGGACAGTGTACGCATTTTGGTTTCGGTAACTGTATGATGTCTTATAGGTCCGTGAAACACCACTGTTTGGATGAAAATTGTAACACCATGACGTTCCTAAGTGTTTAATGTTTCAGATCAGTGTTATAACAGCATTGTATGCAAAAACGAGTGCTATGATGCCTCCACGAGCTCCAGTAAGAGTTCCTGTAGGAACATGCAGGCTAAGGAAGAACATGTGGTTAGGCATTGTCCTGCTGAGCTAACCTAACTTAACCAATCTTCAGAACTAAGAGATTTCGCAGTTCAGTTCTGTGTTGTAACGTTTTATGCCGAATTAAAGCCTCCGGATTATAGAGTACGTCGTCGGTTTATAGACTTCAGTTGTGTTTCTGGATTTGATTTTCAACTTCAATTGCAGGGAATCTGGCATAATTCTGGTTCGCGTTTGTACTTTCAGTAGTGCATTAGCTTGTCTATGGGATTCTTAGCTAAGGTTGTGGGTTCGAATCGCGCTGCTGGAGATGAATTTTTTTTTCATTGAATATTTTTTTATTCATTTTAAAATTTAAAGATGATGAGGAGGGGGTCCTTTTTTGTTTAATTTTTTAAGTTCGTTTTTCTTTTTTTATATTAAAAATATTTAATTTTATTTTAATAATAACATATTTTCTTTTGTTGTTGTGGTTGGGAGAAACAGAAAAAAAAAGAGGAAAAAGCGATGGAGGAATGCGGACATCCAAATATTTTATCGTTTGTCGGAATCTGAGTTTCCATTAAGGACGGGGAGGTAGGAAGCCAGGATCGTTTCCGTTTCCTAGCAACCGCTGCCGGTTTGCCTAATAGGCCGTGCGCCCCGGCCACGGGCTCCTCTTCCCATTGGCCGACGGCGTCCGATGACGCTGCTGCTAGCGCACGCCGATCCGACTTGCCTCGGGCCATTATTTGCCGGCGGCGACGCAGGCGCACTCACACTAACACACTGCTTCTCTCTCTCCTACTCTCTCTCTCTCTCTCAGCCAACATTGAAAATCACTCAGACGCACACATGTGCAGCGGAGAGGGGGAGCAGGAGGCAGAAGAACCTCATAACTTTGCTTCTTTCGCTCTGCTTGATTTCTAGGTAAAACACACACACTCACACAGACAAAGATTCACTAGAAAACTTGTGGAACTCATCCATAGGTAGTTCAGGAAGTCATCCTTTGCATTAGCTTCGAGTTCACCCAGAAGATTTACATCAAAATATTTCTTTCTTTCTCGCAGATTCACTGACAATATTCCCGCCTAACATGAACTCAATTTTCTCCGATAAAACAGATCTAAAATTTTGCATAATATTGGAAGAAAACCCGCTAACTGATCAAAATCGAACGAAATAGACTGTAAATGCAGTACAATACGTTTCTGAAACCTTACATTATTCCTACGGGAAAGTAGGCAGAAGCCGACCACGGACATGCATTCGTTCTCTGGCGGCATATGCCTCTCCCAACTGCCGCCGGCGAAATGACCTTTTCCGTGCTTTGCGGTTTGAGCTAATAACTTTGGTTTTTTTTACATATACGGACGCACAGGCCAATCAATGAGAGCTAATATGTGCTTAATGACGTATAGATCTCCTTTGGAAGGAACTACAGCATAAGAGTCAATAAGAATCACTTGTATATCGATTGAATTTCACCAGGACATGAACCACTTATTTCCCTCTATGAAGTAATCTATGGCAGAAGCTGACCACGGACATGCACTCATTCTCTTGCGGCCTATGCTTCTCCCAACTGCCGCCGGCGAGACGACCATGTCCGTGCTTGGCTTCGTGAGCTAATAACTTCGCTTCGACCATGTCCGTGCTTGTTTTTCTACTTGAGCTATCCCGCTGGAAGTTTGGGTGGCTGCTTTACTCAACTTACAACTAACACGTGTTTAAAAAAATGCATTGGACCACTTTTGTCATAGTCATTAAGAAGAACTTGTATGTCGATGAATTCTGCCCAAAGTAGGCAAAAGCTAAACCGCGAAAAGCGTTCTTTCTCTGGCGGCCGTTGCCTCTCTCAATTGCCGCAGGCGAAACGACCTTCCGTGCTTTGCGTTTTGAGCTAATAACTTGGGTGTTTTTTTTGCTGTAGTCATCTGTACACATACAAGGCCAGGCCAATGAATTTGAGCTAATATGTGCTTGATGACGTATTGGACCTCGTTTGGACGGAACTACAACTTATTATTGACATAGAGTCAATAATAAGCACTTGTATGTCTATTCACCAGAACATGAACACTTATTCCCTTTAAAGTAGACAGAAGCTAGATCACGGACATTCGCTTTTTCTTTTGGGGCTTTTGCCTCTCCCAATTGCCGCCGGCGAGAAGACCATGTTCGTGCTTTGCTTCTTGGGCTAAAGGGCGGTTCACATTAAGCGATTTAGCGTCGAATTCGCCGTATCTGGCGCATTGGCCCCCGACTTTGGTTGCCGGAGCCGTTTCACGTTCAGCGGATTCGCGGCGGAAAGCGGGTTAAAGGCGGGTTCACATTCAGCGACTTCGCGTCTAAATCGCCGTATCTGGCGCATTGGACGCGATTTTGGTTGCCGGAGCCGTTTCACATTCAGCGAATTCGCGGCGGAAAGCGGGTTAGGGCCTTCAACGGCGCGGGGAGGACGCAGGCTGAAAACAGAGAAGGACGTTCGCCTAGCTCCCCGTTTCGTTCCCGCTGAATGTGAAACAACTCCGCATTTTAACACGCGCGTCTTTGTGACGCAAACACCTGGATTCGGAAAAACGCTTCACTCCGCGAAGTCGCTGAATGTGAACGGGCCTTTAAGCCGACAACGGCGCGGGTTTTCGAATTCCAACCGTGTTGGAATTTTCAGAAGTCGCTCCTAATGCGCAGCCAATCGGCTACGAGTGAGCATCTCTCCAGTCCCAGAATCCTTAGCGACTGTTTCTAACCCACTTCCGGCAGTGAAGTCGGCCATAATGAAATTCGCCGATAGCGTGTTTTCTGTGCACGTGTGTCTCATATTCTGTCATTTTTCCTAATAAAAAATATAATACGAGGGTTGGGGCAAAAGTCATGGCAACTATTTTTTTTTCTTGAAGATACCAGTCCGGTTGGAATATGTGACATATACAGGTGTTAACTACATGTGTGGACAATGAATAGCACTGAAATATCGTAACACACTAATTTATTACGGTAGTATACAGGGCAATATGGCCTTCACGGTGCAAAAGAATGACAACACAGTACACATAAAGTTGACATGACAAACCTGGGCCTAAAGACCCTCAAAGTAGTCCCCTGCTACTGTCACCACACGCTGCCAACGATGTGGGAGGCGCTGAATACCATCAGCCTCAGCATTTGCCGCACCATGTGTGAATCGGGTCACCTGTTGACGCACAGCATTAGCAATGTCCTCTCGTGTTGCAAACCGCCTACCACGTATGTGGTTCCTTAATCTTGCGAATGAGATCAAAGTCACAGGGCGAAATGTCGGGAGAGTACGGTGGGTGCTCCAATTCTTCCCATCCCCAACGTCGCAGTAGCTGCCCTACACACTCTGCTTTATGTGGTCTTGCATTGTCGTGCAGGATTATTGCACTCTCCACAAGATCCGGACGTTTATCCCGAACGCCACGTCGTACCTGTCGCACCAGGAAGTACCTGTAGTACTGTGCGGTCACTGTTTTGCTATCACTGGTTGACACACGTCCTTGCTGAAACTTTCCTACCCATCGTGCTACTGTACGGTATGGTAGGGCATTATTCCCAAGGGCTTCCACTAATTCACTGTGACATTCCATCGCATTTCTCCCTCGGAGAACGGCTATTTTGATGTAAGCGCGCTGCTCAACACGGGTTACTTCCCTCTCGCACGACACTCACCAACTGACTGATTTCACAACCCTCGCTGCGCTACTACCAGCTATCACAGAGCCATCTGTTGTTCTGTATACACACTATGCCTGCAGAACTTCCACACGACACATATACTTTTGTGATCCGTTCACATATCTACAAGAAAAAAAATAGTTGCCATGACTTATGCCCCAACCCTCATATATACATGTACACGATGCCAAGAAAGCCATGTTATCACGATATATGTACACGATGTCTAGAAAGCAACAGAGACTGGATGAAAGAACAACTGATCGAACAACCAATCAGACCAGAGTTCTCATAGCTGGGGGGGGGGGGGGGGACGCAGGCTGAAAGCAGAGAGGGAAGTTCGCCTAGCTCCCCGTTTCGTTTCCGCTGAATGTGAAACGACTCCGCATTTTAACACGCGCATCTTTGTGACGCCTAGCTGGATTCGGGAAAACGCTTCACTCCGCGAAGTCGCTGAATGTGAACCGGCCTTAAGAGTCAATAGGAAGTACTCAATGGGAGTTCACTTCAGGCCTCTTACCAGGTTTGTTGAAATAACACCTCAGCATGTTTCAGACAATCTCTATAGAGTTGAGATCTGAGCTCAGAGGGGGCCACGATCAATGGTTAAGCTACCATTATATTGACATTTGAATATTCGAAAATTTGAAATTCACCAACGTAAACTGCATTATCATACTCACGCACCTGCCAATGAATAAATAACAGTGGTCGGTAGCAACACTGCAATTAGCATAGGTGTGCCTGTTCTGCCGAGAGAAATAATTATACTAGCTAACTGTAAGAGTTAGATGTAGATTCCATTGAGTTCGGTAAAGGGGCCCCTTGTTTTTCATGCGAATAGTTAGTATTAACTTGTGTATTGGACGTCCTTTGGCCTCTAAAGTAGGCAGACGCTTGACCACGGACATGCGCTCTCTCTCTCTGGCAGCCGTTGCCTCTCCCGACTGCCACCGGGGAGACGACGATGTCCGTGATGTATTCCGCCGTCTTTGTATTCGTATGTTCAACTCGCGGCTGTACGTGTATATTACCTTCCGACTTCCTAAGTCGGAAGCCTCTATAAGCTGGTACTGAAAGCTATGGGATTACATGGCTGAGTAAAGCTTTTCATATGATCTTATGCGTTTCTGTTTTCTATAAGCTTTCCTATTGGATCTTCATATGAGTTTTGAAATGTTGTTTTTTTTCTTGTCTTTGCAGGGGACGAACGTGGACAGTGACGGCGTCATATTTGGAGGTGAACACACATCAGTCATTCGGAAAGGAGGTTGGCTTTCTGTAATGATTAAACGACACACTCTCGTCATAATCCCTTACTTCCTTCTTGTTTCTTTCCCTCCTTGAGAGTAGTTAGTTAACTAATAACACTAATTCAGATGTACACTCAAAGACCAAAAGTGCTGGGATAGCTGCTTAGTAACGTCCAGAAGAGACTAAAAGACTTCTAGCATCCCATGACGTTTGGTCGTTGAATGTATATGGGTTTGTTGAGATTTTGCCGAGAAACTCCCTGTATGTAAGTCACTTCGTCACACTTCATTTTGTCTCAGCCATAGAGACTAGTCAACTTACATGTTTAGTTATGGGATTCATCATACCTCTTTTGGATAACCATTGTTGAAAAGGTTGTTTCTGCGTGAAGTCGAGACAGTTTGTCACATTTCATTTCGTCACAGCTGGCATCTTTTGGAACCAGTGTTTGACAAAACGAGCATGACTGTGACGAAATGCTTACAAGGTAAGTGCTATGTACTAAGCTTGTATCTTAATATACGCATATCCTCCAAATTCATAGACATGTACCGTAAGCTCATAGCAGTTTTTAGGCCTAATTCCTTATTGGTGGTACAAACCCTAGGTCAGGAGTAAGCTTAAGTGTACGGTTTATAGGAGTTAGGGCTAGAATATAATAGTTCTGCAGATGTTAACGCTTATTTTTAATATAATGGAGATCGAGGCCTAAAATTTATTGCAGTTTAGGCCTGCATCTTACTGGGAGTCGAATTGTAAAGATTATTCGTGATATAGGCCTGAAGTGTATTTCGAGCTTAAACTTATTGAAGAATAGGCCTAAACGTGCATATTACCACGGTCTTTCAATCTAACCGTTAGATTGAAAGACCGTGATATTACTGTGCTTAGGCCTAAAATTTATTATTTGAGGTTTAGGCTAAGATGTATTCGTTTTGCAGATTAACTGCTTTCTTTGGGGCTTTATGCTTATTGAGGATTGAGGTCTAAACCTTAAAAATAAGATCAACTCTGATTAATCTCTATACTATCCGAGTGGTCTTAGGCCTAACGCTCAAAGCAGTATTGGCGGAATAGACCTTACTCGGAGTTGAGCCTTAACTTATCGGTGGCTGAATTTAGCCCTAAAATTTAATACTTTTGCAGAACGTACTTAAAATTTATGCAGTTTAGACCTACCTCTTCCCCTAAAGCTTCTTGGTCCTAATGTTTATTGCGAACTTAGGTCTAAGGCTTATTGAAGGTTAGGCCTAAACTTGTTACTGGTATAAGCTTATAGGTTACTGGGGTTAGGCCTAAAATTTATAACTAGCAGATGTAATGCTTGCTTGAGGTTTAGACTTAAGTTTGAGGACTAAGGCCTAAAATTTATTGTACGGTTAGGTCTCTACTTATTGCTGGTATTAGCGTATTGATAAACGAAAGTAGGCTTAAGATGTATTCATTTTGCAGATATCCGAGTTGTCTTAGGCCTAACGTTCAAAGCAGTATTGGCGGGATAGACCTTACTCGGAGTTGAGCCTGAACTTTTCTAAAGCTTCTTGGCCTTAACGTTTATTGCGAACTTAGGCCTAAAGCGTATTGAAGGTTAGGCCTAAACTTATTTATTGGTTGTATAAGCTTACAGGTTACTAGACTTAGGCTCAAAATTTATCACTGTAGCAGATGTAATGCTTGCTTGAGGTTTAGATTTAAGTTTAAGGGGGGGGGTTCTAGAAATTTGGCGTCGACTACTATGGTCATTTTGCGCCTTTTACACAAGTTATATCTGTACGCAGCCCGGGACAAACACAAACATCCATGCCCAAGGCGGGATTCGAGAACTAGAAAGCCTACGCCCTAGCTCTCTCGGATTAAGTTTAAGGACTGAGGCTTAAGATTTATTGTTCGATTAGGCAATTAAACTTAAAGCGTATTGATCGAAGAATGTAGGCTTAAGATATATTAGTTTTGCAGATATCCGAGTTGTCTTAGGCCTAACGCTCAAAGCAGTATTGGCGGAATAGACCTTACTCGGAGCTGAATTTAGCCCTAAAATTTAACGTTTATTTGGAGCATATTGGAGAACTAAACCTAAAATTTTCGCACTTTAGGTCTACTTCTTACTGGGAGTTGTCCTCTAAAGCTTCTTGGTCCTAACGTTTATTGCGAGCTTACGTCTAAGGCATATTGAAGGTTAGGCCTAAAACTTGTTGGTGGTATATGCTTATAGGTTACTAAAATTTATCACTAGCAGATGGAATGCTTGCTTCAGGTTTAAGCTTAAGTTAAGGAGTGAGGCCTAAGATTTATTGTACGATTAGGCCTAAACTTATTACAGGTTTTGATTAAAGAACGTAGGCTTAAGGTTAAGTACTTTGGTGCATTAGGCTTATAGGGAATTGAGGCCTAAAATTTAATAGATTTGCAGATGCTGATGCTTATTTAGAGCATACTGCAGACCGAGGGCTAAAATTTATAGCAGTTTAGGCCTAACGCTTATTGCGAGCTTAGGCCTAAGGGTTATTGGTGGTATAAAGTATACAGGTTACTTGGCTTAAGCCTAAAAAGTTTATCACTGTTGCAGTGACTATTATTATTAGTGTATTCGTTTTGCAGAATAAGTGCTTTCTTTGGTTTTAGACTTACTCCGGATTGAGGCTCAGGCGTAAGATCAACTCTGAAGTGTGTGACGCTGTCCTAGGTTCAACGCTCATAGACGATTTTAGGCCTGAGCTTGTTAGTGGCATAGGCCTAATGCTTATCAGGAGTTAGGCTTATTGGTGGTACAAGCGTATCTCTTGCCAGATTTAGATCTAAAATTTGCTAGAAAGTTATGCAGGTCTAAAAGAATAGAAAAGAGTACTCTGAGTGTATGTCTAAGCCTAAGTCGGTTGTTGCTGTTTAACAATTTTCCAATTCTCAAAGTCATTAGCGAGACGAGACAAAAACCAGTTTCGTGGGTTCCCTCGTTGTCGTGTTCCTTCCCTGTAATTCCCTCAATTTTATCCTGGAATAAAAGACGACGGTCGACGAAGGGGGGGGGGGGGTAGCGAAGGAGAGGTAAGAGGAGGGAGGAAAATGAGCCAGAAAAATTTCTTTTTTCCCCTACTCCTCCTCCTCCTCTCTCTTTGGCGCCATTAGAACCAAACAAGCCACCACCAAGAACAACAACAGCAACGACGATTGTGAGGCGGGGATAGAAACTGGAATAAAAAGCTCTTGATTTACCCACCCAACAATACCCCCTCTTCCGCGTCCCCCCCATAAAAGAACGTGTGGCGGCGATTTTTCAGCCAATTTATGCTCCCTATCCTGCGACTCCATTTTGCGACTCAAGCGAAAGAGTCAGACACACGCACAGGAGAAAATAAAATTTGTTTCTTGATCTCTTCTTCTAAAGGAATCGGTTCCGCCAGGTGTGCGCGTGGGAAGAGTAATGAGGAAATTCCCAGGAACCTGTTTATTTATAGCCATTAAGGCCAAGGTTTTGAAGGCTGAAGTGGACTAACTTAAAAAAAAATCCATTGAAAATTAGTAAAGAGGCGCCTCCTATTGACGCATGAGCCATAAATGCAATCTTCGTTGCCGTTTAGTTAATTAACTAATCGGTTATAACTATTTTTTCTGAGAGTATTCTTTTTAGAATAGTTAATTAAAGTTTTCTTTTTAGTATTTCTAAATTATACATCAAATATTTTTATAATATACCCACTTCTTAATACACACACACTGGCCATGAATTAGAATTAACCTTCCCTGAAAAGTAGGCAGAAGCTTGACCACGGAGATGCGCTCTTTCTCTAGCGGCCTTTGCCTCTCCCAAATGCCGCCGGCGAGACGACGATTTCCGTGCTTTGGCTAATACCACGCCTTGGCTCTAATTAGAGTATAAAGGGGTTTTTACTCAAAGCACGGAAATCGTCGTCTTGCCGGTGGCAGTTGGGAGAGGCAACGGCCGCCAGAGAAAAAGCGCATGTCCGTGGTCAAGCTTCTACCTACTTTTCAATGGTACTTTACTAGACAGATTTGTCGTCCATGATAAAAATGCTGCATTCCCTACCAATTGTAATTCCAGAACATGGGTGTGTTTCGATAGACTCACGGACCTAGCGAGAGCTAACTCGTGTTAACTGTGGCCAGTGAGCTAAAGTGAGAATCGCGATGATCATGCTATCGAAACGCTCAGGGGAGGTATCTTTGTTCAGGCGCTGTTTCACTTTCGGTTTTCGCTCTTTCTTCCTGCGCTCTCTCTCTGATGGCTGTTTCCTTTCCCGCTGGAAAAATGGCGATTTCCGTCTTGGACTAATAACTTCGCTTCTGGAAACTAAAGTTGGTTGCTGTACACTTCTGTACACATACACTTTCTTTAATTTTTTACTGGACCTCCTTTGGCTCGAATTACAGCATGTGGTTAGAAATATAGAACCAATAAAATGTTAAAACACTTGCATCTCAATGAAGAACAGCAAACAACGAAACTACCGAATTCCTTCTCGAAAGTAGTTAGAAATTTGACCACGGACATGCGCTCTCTCTCTGGCGGCCGTTCCCTGTTCCAACTGCCGCCGGCGAATTAGCGATGTCCGTGCTCGGCGTCTAGGGCTAATAACTTAGCTTCTATTGAGTTATCCAGCTGGAACTTAGGTTGGTTGCTATACTTGTCTGTACACATGTATTTACAATTGCTGTTAGGCGTATCGTTACTCTGAGTAAACTGTTATTCAGGGTTATTATAAATAAAAAAACGCAACAAACCTCGACAGAAAAGAGAAACTCGCCCAAATTATCACAAATCACGTTAGAGGTCTGCGCAAAGGTCCTTGGTATGATCGTCTGTCTCTAAACACGAAGGGAGGATACCCCCAAAATGGATTAAGTGAAGCGGACCTTGAAATCCAATTCCGCCATTTTCGCATGAGGAGTGATTGGAGGAAAATTTTGTAAGTGGAGTAGAGAGGAGGAAAAAAAAAGTAATTTTGATTCCTGGGTGGGAAAGGAAGATGGAGTTCTGAAGAGGGGGTTTTAGATTTCAATGGGTTGAGGCCTCCCACCGAGCGGGTATTGGGTTTTCCCCAGGTGCATTGTGGGTGGTCTGAGATTGAAGCCACGTTTCAACCCTTTTGTTTACACGCAGCTCGAAGACCCTATGCTCTTTACGTAACCTCTCAAACCCACCTCAATCGATATCGATTATTAGGCTTACTTTCTGAGAGAAAAATAGCCAATTCCGGAAGCTTGTAATACCAAGTCGATAGACAGCTTGTTAATGGCTAAAGTCAAAAACTCTCACCGGTGAGAAAAGTTAGCGCTTGATCGGTCAGAAATCCCAGTGAGAAAACTGTGACGTCATTTTAACGTGGTCAGAAACGCCAGTTAGTGCTGCTATGCCTAACCGGTTAGTCTCACCGTCCTCACCGAGAAAAAGACGGTTAGCCCAGTGAGAAATTACGTCATCATTCTCTCACCGGTGAGGGTTTTTGACCTTAGCCCATGTTGACGATTGCTATTCAGAGCTCTATTAGGCCTATTTTCTGAAGGAAAAATGGCAACTTCCTGTATATTCTAGCAAGTTGTTAGGCTTCGTTTCTGATTTGTTCGTTGGTACAGCCCAATGATATGAAATGAGTAGATCGCTCATGAGCTGCTTTCAGCGCCACCAACGCGTCTCTATTTGAAAGCCTGTCGGCCATTGCTTTGGTTGGCAAAAAATGGCCTTCATCGTATGTTTACGTTTGAAGTTTGCGTAGACAAACACAGTAAAACTCAATGCCGATTTCTTGTCCAGCTTTAAATTGTAGTAATAGATATACAGGGTGATCAGTCAAATTCTGACCATTTCAGTAGTATGATTTATTGACCCATTAATGTTTACAAACTTAGCATTTCAGTATGATATTTTAGGCAGTTCGGAGTTTTTATTCCCGTGGAAAAGTCTTGGTGATATGCTCAATGTGGTCACCCAGAACGTTTTGAACTGCTCGCAGCTGAATGGTGAAGTTGTTCATAACTCTATCCAAGATTTCTGCATCCACAAGGGTGCAGCAGTCGACGATGCTTTGTCGCAGCTGGTCTAGGGTTCTTGGTGCTGTAGTGAACACACTATCTTTAAGGAACCCCCAGAGATAAAAATCACATGGGTTTAGGTCAGGACTCGTAGGGGGCCAAAGAAAGCCACCCCCGAATCGGTCTGGAAAACTGTTTGAAATGACACGATTTCCGAATTTCTGATTGAGAAAGTCTAGCACTTCATTAGTGGTGTGAGGCCTAGCCCCATCCTGTTGAAACCGTTGATGTCGAAGCGGTATACGGCTTCTTCGCAGCTGAGGATGAAGGTTTCCAACATGTTAAGGTAAGCCTGTGACGTTACGGTGCCCTCAAAAAAGAACGGACCAATGATGATGCCTCTTTTGGAAATCGCGCACCAAGCCATAACCTTTCGTGGATGAAGAGGTGACTTATGGATCTCATGAGGGTGCTGGGAACCCCAAAAACGAACGTTGTGTTTATTAACGTCACCTGACAGATGGAAGAAGGCCTCATCTGACACCCACAGGTTGTCCACAATGTCCTGATTGGCTTCCATTTCTGCTCCAAACTCCATCGCAAATTGTTGTCGCTTCTGTCTTCCAGTATCTGTTAACTCTTGATAAACATGGATCTTATTGGGAACAGGTGTAAATCCTTTCTCAAAATTCGCCACGACATGGTATAGGACAGCTCTTCTTCAATGGATAGGTGGCGTACAGATTTTTTGGTAGGGGAATCGACCATTTTCGACAACTTCGGCCGTTCTAACACGAGCTTCGCTCCCGCCTTTTTCCTTGCCTTTAACACATCCAGTGGCATGAAATTGCTTGACAAAATCCATGATTGCTTGCCTGCCTGGTGCGTCTCGACACTTATACTCCTTCCGGAACTTTCTTTGCACGGTTACAGGTGATTTTGCCTCGAAATACCATTCGACAACCTTGCATTTCTGCTCTGTTGATAAAGCGGGCGCCATTTTCATGCAGCGCCGTTGCAACAATACAAACTCAAACTGTTTAGAAATTCGATATGGCGCTCGTATTCTTTCAATTGTTTATCCCTAATGCACGTCATTCGAGTGAAATGGTCAGAAATTGACTGAATCACCCGGTATTAAAGGTTCACCACTGACCTTTCACAGGGGTGTTTTTATCTTTCTGCGTCTTAGAATGTTTTTCTCATGTAAAAATCCTGGTCATCTTTTATATCGTGGTTGTTGATACATAAAAGATGTCGATATTCAACAGAGTGATACCAGAATGATTGTTTAGAGGTATTTATAAAATTATATACCGCATTTATTAAAAAACATCTAAATTTGGGAGAGGTCGCTTAAGAAATTTCAGACTACAAGCACGATGTTGGTGGGGGGTGGGGTGCTTTCTCAGCTGGCGACAAAGCGGATATATAGTAATGGCGCTTTGGCTGGAGATGTTGTTCTGCCATAATTCTGCCAACCACAGTAATGGCGCCTACACTAACAATAGAGATTAGTTCCACTCTTCGCCGCCTTCAATTGCCCCAAAGATGGCGGCCACATAAGCGATCTACTCATTTCATATCGTTGGTACAGCCCCACCCCCTATTTCTATCAGTCTAGCATAGGATGCAGTCTAACTAGCGTGGGATAGAGCATTTAAGCCTATTTCAGGCATATCCAATCCTTCATTCACAAACTACCCGAATAAGTCTGATTCTACTTTAACCATCGATTATGAGATTGAAGAGATACAGCAAAAGACATTTTCTAGGAAATTACTAGAGCAGGACACAGTGCGGGAATCCGGAGCTGTTCCGAAAGCATATTTGATGAACGCACATGATCTGGGCTATAGGGGACGGACGTTTCTGATTTGTTCGTTGGCATAGCCTAACTCCCTATTGCAATCCATCTAGCATAGAATGCAGTCTAACTAGCGTAGGATTTAGACTCACCCAGCATGGGATATAGCCTTTAGGCCTATTTCAGGCCTATCAAATCCTTAGGCTAAGTAAAGGAGAGCTGCTTCTGTTACTTTACGAATCAACTCGATTGTTAGTTAGGGTTTGAAGAGTTCAGATCTTTCGTTAGGCTTATTTTCTAAACAAGGAATAGAGACTAAGGCCAAATCTATTGTTAGACTTAGTTTTTGATAGAAAAAGAGCGACTTTTAGTGGTTAGTCGACACGAGTGATAGTTAGTGTTGATGAGTTTCGTTAGGTTTTTGTCCAAATCGATTACTGCATTTACTTCCTGTAAGACCAACTTGGCGACTTCCGGTAGATTCAAGTTCTTATAGTTTGTCCAGCGAAAGTTGAATAGGGTACTTCCCTTATCCGGAATTCTGGGTGATAGAGTCGCTCGTTACTCTCTTGGGTGATTTGTGTACGTATAATCGCGCTTTAGCGTTCCATTCGTTTAGAGTTAGTACAAAGAGAGCTGCTAAAATCCACGACTACACAAATCGGTGAATTGTGTGTAATCGCGCTTTAGCGTTCCATACCATTAATATTGGTTGTGTTAGAGCGCTAAACTCCATGATATCAAATAATCATTCATCTTCAATCTTTAAATCCAGTTCCTTAACCTTAAACATTTCTGTCTTCATATTCAAAGACGTTTAATAGCTTAAAAGCTAACTCTTCTTCAAGTTTCATTTTTATGTGGATCCTGCTGATTTACGACCACAGTAACTCCGTGTGGGTTTATTTGCGCCTCTCTTTTATTTCTATTTATTTATTTAAAGCCATCCATTAGGCGGAGGGGGTTATTCATTGTCTCGTCGCCATTTTCTTTCTCCTTTCCTTCCCGGGAGCCATAAAACCAAAACGGGATTTCGGAATTATAGACGGAATGTAATTTATTAGCTTATTATATATATAAAAAAATGAGTGCTCAGGTAGAGGAGGGAAGAAACGATGACGTCCATGATGATGATGATGATGATGATGATGCTCGCCAGGGGACGCGAGTCGTAAATTAAGAGGCGAATTTACGATTGGGCGATTTTATTTATTTATTATTTTAAAGAATAATGTCGTACTCTGGATAGGGAATAAATAAAACTGGAATTCCTTGATTAGTTTCCGGGTAAGGGAATTCCGAGTAAGAGATACCCTTAGTTTTGCTTAATACACTGTTCGGCCCCGTCATAAGGAGAAATCTTCCCTTTCTTCTTCTGTTTCCGTTTCCGGATTCTTTGAATTAAGTTCTGATTCCTGTTTATGAACACAATACTTGTTCTGGTACATTTTCCATTAAAGTGACAGGTATGGTAACATAAATTGTAAGCCCAAAGTTGTAATAAGATCTGTTACCCAAATTGTAAGCGAATTTAAGGTTTCCCCATAAACGAGAACTAGTTCAAAGATCTATAATCCAATTTATTAACAGACTGTAAGGCCAGATATTTCGTAAACCATACTAAGATCCGTTATCCAATTTGTAAAACAATTGTAGGTCGAATTTCTCGTAAAGCAGCACAAAGTTCTATAATACAATTTGTAAAATAATTTGTAAGGCCAAGTCTTCCGTAAGCTAGTACAAAGGTCTAAATCGAATTTGTAAAGGAATTGTAAGCCCAAGTTTGCCGTAAACTAGTTGAAAGATCTAAATCCAATTTGTAAACAATTGTAAGCCCAGGTCTTCCGTAAACCGGCACAAATATCTAATTTGAAACTATCTATAAACCCAGGTTTCCAATAAACCAATACAAAGACCCAAAATCCAATTTGCAAACGAATTGCACGCTCAAGTTTCCTGTAAACCAGTACAGAGATCTAACATGTAAACGAACTGTAAGTCCAGATTTCCTATAAACCAGTAATAAGACCAAAATCCAATTTGAAAATAATTGTCCGCTCAAGTTTTCCGTAAGCCATTACAAAGATCTAACTTGGATACGAACTGTAAGCATAGGTTTCCCATGAACCAGTACTAAGACCCAAAATCAAATTTGTAAAATAATTGTACGCTCAAGTTTTCCGTAAACCAGTAAAAAGATCAGTGCGCCAACTTGTAAGCGAATTGTAAGCCCAAGTGTCCCTTACCAGTACAAAGGTCCATAATGCAATATATAAACTGGTAAGCGAACAGTGAGCAGGCTGTATACAATTTATAAGGGCCCATAACCAGTATTAATAGATATTAAATTCGTACTTCTTACACAATAGTTCAGCAATCTGCTATCCCATGCTTGTAGGCTTAAAGAGTCTGTTTTTTAGGCTTAAAGAGTCTGTCACCCCACGCTTGTTGGCTTAAAGTCGGTTTTTTAGACTTAAATAGTCTGTAATCCCACGCTTGGAGGCTTAAAGAGTCTGTTTTTAGGCTTAAAGAGTTTGTAATCCCACGCTTGGACACTATGGACTCCAGAAGGGTGTCTTGTTTCTTGCCAGAAGGACTTAAAGGCAAGAACTACCAAAAGGTTGGTTGGTCTGGTTTTTAGGCCTATGCTTCTATTGATCATAGATCCTAATATTATTATGAGTACAATTATTTTGTAAGGACTATGTGAGCCATCCTGTAATATTTTATATTAAATTAGTCTATTATCATAGACAGCACAACCATCATTTCTATGCACATTGGACACAAGTTGGAATTTCCTGTTCTGTGGGTCTTAAGGTTCTCTGTGTGTTCTTGTATAAGAAATATTTTTATAATTTTAATATTTCATGGATATCCATCATGGATAATCCCTATCTAATAAAATATAAATAAAATATTTTCTCACGTATAATTTGGTCATAGAGGGAGGAGGGGGGGGGTTCTGCAAAATTCAAAATGAATCGTCGTCTACCCAATTTTTTCGCTCCTGCCAACCGAGAGGAAAAGTGTCCCGCACCCTCTCTTCCCGTCAACCCCCTCTTCACGAGCCCCAGCTTCATCTCATCTCTGCCGGATGCTATCATCCTCCTCTAACACTACCCCTCCTTCGAGGACTCCCCCCTACTACGTTCGTTGGACTATTTGATAAGAGCCCAGCGCCTAATGAAGACTCGATAATGGCGATATAAAATTTATCTCCAGCGCCATGGAATCCCACGAGGAGTGATCGACGCATGCGCGGCTTCCTTCTCCCCGCCTCCATTCCCTTCCCTACCCCATCCTCACGACCCCCGTCGTGTCATCGTCGTCGTCGTTTTGCGGTACTGCTACCTTTTGAATAATATTATTTTTGTAATTTTTAAATTTTAAATTCCTACGCAAACTAGTGGACAGGCCTCCAACGGATTATACTTATCCACTTATCCAAACCTATTAGATACGCGGATAAGGTCTTTGAGATGAGATTAGGCTTATTTTGTAAAGATAGATATTTGTTGGATACATATCTACATATTCTACAAGGCTCATCTGGATATCTTCTGATGGATATCCTTTGGATAAGGGAAAATTGGGCATCTAGAGAGCACCCATTAGATATCTCTGGATGTTATTAGATACTCAATCTTGGATAATGAATATCCAAATAATGGACCATCTAAGATATCGACTAGATCTTTCCTGGATATTATAGATATCCAGTTTGCCTAGTGGATATCTTGGGAATATAAGGCATCACCAGATTTCTTCTGATAGATAAGTCCCAGTAGAACTCGCTGCACATTTTAGACGACCCATTTTGGATATAGGCTATCTATTGGATACCTCTCAACAGTATTTAGATGCTTTTGGATAATTATTGGATACATATCTACATGTATCTATTAGAACTTATCTAAATGTCAGTAGATACCTCTGTATCAGATAAACGCTGTATTGTGGTGGATATGGCTGAAGAGAAACGGGACATTTTAGATGCCCAGTCTTAGATATTGAGTATCCAAGATATTGGATAGCCTAGGAATCGACCTCATCAGTTTATTTTTTGGATATACCCATTCAGGACAGTTACTTCCAGAAGATATCCAATGTATCCACAACAGTTGCTGGCTATACCAGATATCCATTAGTTAGCTACAGAGGATATCCAGTAGATACCCAACATCCAAAATGGGTCGTCTAAACTTGTCCAGAGAGGTCTACTAGGACTTATCCACTGGCGATGCGTTATATATCAAGATATCCACTTGATATCTATAAAGGCAAACGGATATCTAAAATATCCAAGGAAGATATCTTAGATGGTCTATTTCTTGGATATCGAAGATTGAGCATCTTAAAACGTTCAGTAATGTCTAATGTGTCTCCTGGACTTCAAAATACCAGGTTTCCCTTTATCCAGTAGATATTTACTGATGGATATCCTTTGAATAAAGTGGATAGCTTATATCCTGGAGACAACCACTACAGTATTGCGTGCGTTGGATATACACTGGTGGCCAAAAGTTTGGACCAATCAGCAATGTCAAGAAAAACTGAATTTATACGAAGACTGTTTTACACCTACAACTCTAAGAAAATATGAAACAATATTCAGGGAAGAAACAAATTTGTTTCTGAGTTGTTGGTTTCTTATTATCTAAAATCAAAATAAGACTGGCCAAAAGTTTGGACCACATTTGTATAACATAAAGGGAAAAAAGTATTATTTTGATATTTGAAATCATTTTGACTCTACAGTATTTGACAAATGACCTGAAATAGAATTTAATAAGCTTTTAATAACATTTGGCTTAACAGCTTTCTGAATGGCTGCTATTAGTTGTTCTCGAGATTTGTACTCAGTGTTTTGGTAAATTTTTTGTGCCACACATTTTCAATAATATTGAGATCTCGATTTCGAGCAGTCCAAGCAAAAGTGGAAATGCTTTTGCTCTCAAAATAGGCTTTCACAACTCGTGCAGTATAGATTGCAGGACTGTCCTGCTGCTAAATCCATGGTTTTTGCTTAAACTAGACTTTGCACAAAGGGATGAACACATTGTGAAGATCATCTTTATATTGAGCTGTTGTGCAATGTCCATCTAGAATGTGGATCTTCAACTTTCCGTTGCTTCCAATGGCACCCAGAATCATCACTCCACTACCACCCATTTGCCGCTTAATTCGCAGTGGAACAAATGTTTCTTTATCACGATGCTCTTCATAAGAAGCTCTATTATCAGGACCATCCAAACTGATTCGTTTTTCATCAGAAAACAACCAATTGGAAGTCTGTGTTTTCACGCAGATGTGTCTTAGCAAACTCCAGTCTCTCCTGCATGTGTTTCTGTGTTAGTGGCAACTTTTTGGGTATAATTTCATAGGAAAAGTTCTGAGCGCGTAGTTCGCTGCGAATTGTTCTTCTTGAAAAGCAAATTACAGATTAAGTTTGATTTGTGTGGTGTTGACTACATGCCCAGATGTAATTTCATGTCTAACATGTCTCTTAATTCTTGATTTGTCTCTTCGCATCAGTGCACAAGGTCGTCCTATTTCCGTCCTATTTTCCACTTAACATTTTTAACAATTCTGATGAAGATTTGTAGCTCACACGGGAGATTTCAGCAACTTTTTTGAAGTTTGTAAATTGCTTGTTAAAATTTCTAATTCGCTGTCGTTGGCCTTCAGTTAACATTGTACAATACATAATATGGTTTTTGTGCTCACCACACAACACGATGACTTGTAATATGCAAATTATTTGCATGTTTGTGATGTTGGTCCAAACTTTTGGCCAGTGTATCTAATGACGGATAGCCGAATAAATGGGGCATCTAGATGGTTCTTGCAGATATATGTAGATATCTATCCATAACACTCCAAAATCATCTAAATAAAGTCGAGAGATATCCAATAGCTACCCAATATCCAAGATGGGTCATCTTAAAATGGTCAGTGAGTTCTGTATCCTGAGGACCCATCTTGGATGTTGGGTAGCTATTGGATATCATCGATTCCCAGGGTATCCAAGACATCCACAGATAGGCCATATCCAAAAATGGATAAAGCCTAGAGATATCTGCTGACTAAACTAGATTTCTTCTTAATCGCCTCATCACTGAATAAAGAAAGATACAGGGTGTGACGTCAGCGCCACTGACGTCACAACTTGCATAATCTCTTTGTGGTTTGTAATGGGATTAGATCATAGAGATGAGCGTCGTAAAAAGGCAATTGGAGAGAGAGAGAGAGAGAGACCATTACCCCCTCCACAATGCCCCTCTCCTGATTGTTAGGGTTAATGAAAGGGATCGTGAGCTAATCACGTGACGCGCTTTAATTTTATTGCCAGGTGGAAAATTTCATTTTTAACCAAAGCGAGACTTTTAACGACCTCGACGAGAACGTTTTATGGACTTGTTTTACTGCTCACCAGTCGTCTCCGGTTTGGCTTTTGAGTGGAGACGACAAAAACTGGCGTCACGTGATCGCGTTTGTTCATGTTCCCTTTTCTCTTCTTTTGTTTCGAGTTGTTAATAAAACGGAAAATAAGACCCCCCCCCCCTTTCTCCCGATACAAGATCTTCTTAACGTCTCTAGGCCTCGTTTAAGCCTAACTCGAAAACGCTTGACTAATCCATGTAGCCCAATTACAAGGAGTACAATGTTAGGCCTGTTTTAGGCTTATTTCAGACAGACTATACGTTTGAGAGATAGGATTGAGAAGAACCTTTGCCATAAGATTGAATGAAACCTTGCATCATTGGGCTGCTGATTAGACGACATGGATGACGTCATTGGCCAAGTAGAACGGTAGTTTTTGAAAGGCAATTTCGACAAATCGCTAGTTGAGACTAGCGAAGTATCCCTCGCTGGGTGAACCTAGAATCCCACGCTTGTTGGGATTGTAGAGCCGTTCGGTAATTCAGATGTGAACTTAACCTAACCTATTTCCACGACTGTAGGGAATATAATACCTTAAGCTAGGGTTTCCTCTGATAGTAGCCATAAGTTGGTACCGCAAAATAGCGGCAATACCATTTCCAAGATAGTGAGGCGGAGAAAATAGTATCGCCGGTGGTTCATGTCTTGGAAGTAGTATCACCGTCAAATTATGGCCGCTATAGGGTGATATCATTATCAGAGGCTAAGGTCAAAAACTCTCACCGGTGAGAAGAGTTAGCGCTTGGTCGGTCAGAAATCCCGGTGAGAAAATTGTGACGTCATTTTAACGCGGTCAGAAACGCGAGTTAGTGCTGCTATGCCTAACCGGTTAGTCTCACCGTCCTCACCGAGAAAAAGACGGTTAGCCCAGTGAGAAATTACGTCATCATTCTCTCACCGGTGAGGGTTTTTGACCTTAGCCAGAGGAAACCCTAGCTTTACCGAACAGGATGTACTCTCTTGTCGGGAGATTTCCCACCAGGATACCCCGTTCTCGATACCCCTCGTACAAGTCGCTCTTGTAAAATAAGAGCGCGTTCGACATCGCGCACTATTAGCCTTTGTGCGTTCACTAAACGCACTAACGTGTTCGTCATGGAATCCGGTCGTGTTCGTCATCGCCAGTGCGCTCACTACCGGGCGTTTCGTGCGCGCACCAAATGATCCTAGGTTAGGAGCAGAGTCGCTTAGTGCGTTGCAAGATGGCGCTGCCCTAGAGCTTGAAATGTAGCGATAGATAGTTCGGAGTTTTAGTTACCGTTAAAGAGCCAACAGGTATAAAAATAATTGAATTCTGTATATCGTTTAAACTGACATTGAAATCTACCTGTGTAATAATCGATTTCGGCGTGTTATATGTAAGCAGATGTTATGATGGGTTTTATTTTCAGCAGTAGGCATACTATTAATGGTAGCACGGGTGAGGTGAACATACCACTGTCGTGCTCTTTCCTGTTTTTCATAACACACACAAAATGCACTGCACTTTTTTCACCGCTCGCCCTGGGTGATGTCACTAGGTGCACATGTCGAACGCGTCCCATGTTGGTTTGTGAGGTTCTTGGCTTCTGGTTAATGGCTTCCACGGTAGTTGAGACTGCATCCCAAGCTGGGTGAGTCTAAAATCCCACGCTTGTTGAGATTGTAGGGATGTTAAGAAATTCAGATGAGAATCTAAATTAACCTAACTCAACCTATTTCCAAGACTTAGTAATAGTATTACTGTCAAATTTTGGCCGCTAATATTGTCGGATCGGAGGGTGAGGTCAAAAACTCTCACTGGTGAGAAGAGTTAGCGTTTGGTCGGTCAGAAATCCCGGTGAGAAAACTGACATCATTTTTACGCGTTCAAAAACGCCAGTTAGTGCTGCTATGCCTTGCCAGTTAGTCTAACCATCCTCACCGAGAAAAAGATGGTTAACCCAGTGCGAAATTACGTCGTCATTCTCTCACCAGTGAGGCTTTTTGACCACAGCCTACGGTACAACCCTAGCTTTACCGAATAGGATGTACTCTCCTCTCGGGAGATTTCCGACTTTACCGAATGCTCTTATCGTCCTATGCTAGTCGTAGGTGGTATCCTACGCTAGTTGAGACTGTAAGGGCGTTTTAGAACTAAATTCAATTGAGCTAGTGAGTTTTTAAAATTGAAGAATAAGGCAATCGTGACGTCATCTTCGAACGTATACGGGTTCTATCATGGAGTCTTTCCATGATGAACACTTACTTCAGTTCTGAGCCAAGGAGTTTTAAAAGTGAGGCTTGATGACGTCAGATGAATAAGGCAGAAAGTTTTTAGTTGCCTTTAGTTCTAAAACGCCTCTTGTATCCTTAGTGAGCCTATAACCCACTCTAGTTGAGACTTTACCATGTTAGATGGGCCTAGATCCCACGCTAGGTTGGCCCATAATACCCACGCTAATTGAGACCGTATCCCTTTACCCCGAGTTTCCATTGCTTTGTCCAAACATCTGTACACTGAAGCCGATCACATGATGGCACAACACCCATTTCCCAACGACAAGGCTCACTCAATCCGAGGCGGCGCATGCGTACTCGCTTATCTCTTTGCTGAGCAGAAATTAAGTGGAACTTTTAGGAAAAGTGCGTCGCTCGTTGTTGGAGGAACTTTTAATGAGCGCGTGGAAAAAGAAGGAAATTTTTCCCAGGACAGGAATAAAAAACAGAAAAGTCTTTTGAAAAGAAAACGTTTTTAAAAAAAACGCGCTTTTTTTTAGCGCTCTGACTAATGACAGACCCATCTTCATAAGACTTTTTTTTCCTCCCTACCTCCCGAGATTAACCCCGCCACCAACATGCTATTAAAAGAGGATTGTTTTGATTAGTCCTTAGGTGAGAATCAGTGTAATTACGGAAGGCTGTCATCACCGACAGGAAACGCCCATGCAAAAGCACCCTACCCCCAGCCCATTTCCCAGGTAATTTATTGGGGGGCATTATGGTTGGCGCGCAGGATTTTTGTTGCCACCGCGTTTTTGATTGGTCTCCGGTGACTCGAGTGGCGCGAAAATTAACGCCTCTACCCCCTCTTCGAGGAGCCTTCGTTTCTCATGCTGTAAAATTATCCTAATCGTTCGCCGAGACAATTAGCTTGCTGGGGAGTAATGGTGGAGGCGAGCGATTTAGGACAGTGTAGAGATGGATGCTGAGGGAAAAAAAAATTTAAAAAAAAATTAAAGAATATTATCCTAGCTCGAGAGGGTTTCGTGAATTTCAATTTCAATTTTAAAATAAATAAAAAGCACAAAAAGAAGTTTGCATTACGTTGTGAAGGATTCCACGCTAGGTGAGTCTAGATCCCACGCAAGTTAAACTGCATCCTATTCTAAACGGATAGCAATAGGGGGTAGGGCTATGCCAACGAACAAATCAGAAACGTCCATCCCCTGTAGCCCAGACCATGCGCATTCATCAAATATGCTTCCGGGACAGCTCTAGATTCCAGCACTAGTAATGTCCCAGAAAATGTCTCTTTCTGTATCTCTTTGCTCTGTTTGGCTGTGGTCAAAAACCCTCACTGGTGAAAGAATGATGGCGTAAATTCTCACTGGGCTAACCGTCTTTTTGGCTAAGGTCAAAAACCTTCACCGGTGAGAGAATGATGACGTAATTTCTCACTGGGCTAACCGTCTTTTTCTCGGTGAGGACGGTTAGACTAACCAGTTAGGCATAGCAGCACTAACTGGCGTTTCTGACCGCGTTGGATGATGATGATGATGATGATGATGGATGAACTGTAAGGGGTGGTTACCATGAAACCAAAGTGGTTATACTAGAAACCTGAGCACTGCGACTCTCTGAGTCTATTGTACTATCCCCAGTAAAGACTGCTACAGGAAACAGTAGTAGCCGGGACCGACGGCTTAACGTGCCCTCCGAAACACGGGGGGCAATGGACATTCACAGGTGGTCACCCAACCTGTGATTAACCGCGCCCAAGGTTGCTTAACTCCACCATTGCATTAAGCAAGGCGAGACAACTGGGCTACGGCTGCCCCCTTCTGACCGCGTTAAAATGACGTCACAGTTTTCTCACCGGGATTTCTGACCGACCAAATGCTAACCCTTCTCACCAGTAAGAGTTTTTGACCTCGCCCGTAGAATCAGGCGTATTCGGGTAGTTTCGTATAGGATGTTTTGAGGGAGGGATTGGAAATAGGCCTAAAGGCTATATCCCACGCTGGGTGAGTCTAGATCCCACGCTAGTTAGACTGCATCCTATTCTAGATGGATAGCAATAGGGGATGGGGCTATGCCAACGAATAAATCAGAAACGTCCATCCCTTGTACCCAGACCATGCGCATTCATCAAATATACTTCCGGGACAGCTCCAGATTCCTGCACTGTGTCCTGCTCTAGTAATGTCCCGGAAAATGGTCTTTGCAGTGCTCCATTAGTATAGACGAGTAGTGTTTGTCTGTTGGTTAGGTTAGTCTTAAAAACGTGAGACATCGAGTGCCATTGTTGAAGTCACGCGCAACTGCAACTGTCGATATGAACATGTCCAATTCATTTTCCCTGAGTAACCAACTCCGTTGGCCCGGGACATTCCTGCATGGTCACTGCTGGCCACATCATACCAACTTAGACGTGTCCTAAATGTTCATTTTGGGCATTGCGAAGACAGGTTTGGATAGGCCTGAAATAGGCTTAATGGCGATTGGCAAGTTCGTTGAAAGTGGATTACTCCACAATATTGAAAAATTTTGTTCATACCTGGACGTTCATTTTCCAATTACCACCAAGCGAGCCTAGGTCACGTGGCTTCTTTACCTTAAAGAACCCGTTGCGGACCAAACTTTTCGACGCCCGTACTCGTCCTTGCCGTTTATTGGAAACTTCCCCGCACAATTGAAACGCCATAAAGCAGGCCGACAACACTTTTATTGATTCGTGTGACGTAGTAGGACTCGAGCTGTCGGGCAGGGGGTTGACAATTGGGAGTTAGGTCTCCTGGGACGTAAGGGCGACAGACCGAAATTTTATTGTCAGGTTCCTGTGTGAGGGTGTGTGTGTTTGGTCATCAATATTTCAAGAGGGGGGGGGGGATCCATTCACTTCTTCCCCGTCGCGATCAATTTGATTATAAAAATGGCCGTCCTCGAGATGGACGACAGACGTGGGACCGGGATCCCCCGCGGGGCAAAGGTCATTCGTTACACCGGACACTTGAGCGTTATCGAATTTACTCCCGATGACTGATAGACAGTTTCTTACTCGCGTTCCTTACTAAATTCTTCAATTTTTCATGATGACTGGGGAAGGGGTTCCTTTTTTTTCCCATTGATGATTGGCAGCTGTCGTTTTGGTTAATATTGATCAGTTAGGCTTAAATTCAAAATTTCTTATACTGTCTCACCTTTAATATTTTATTGGACCTCCTTTGGCCCGAAATTAGCATCGTATAAGGTGTTCAAGCATTTATAACTCAACAAACATCAAAAGTAGGCAAAAGCTTGACCATGGACTTGCGCTCTCTCTCTCTCTGGCGACCATTGCCTTTCCCGATTGCCGCCGACGAGTTAGCGATATCCGTTCTTTGCGTCTTGCTTTAATAACTTAGCTTCTACTTCAGCTGTACTCATTTGTAGACAAATGTACACGTACACTAGCCAAAGATTTAGTATTAACATGTGTATAATATTTAATGGAACCCCGAATTATAGCATATATGCCGCTTAGTATAGAACCGATAAGGTGTTTAAAGCACTTGTAACTCAATGGAAGAACAGCAAACGCAAAGCCACCCAATTCTCTGAAAGTAGGCAAAAGCTTGACCACGGACATGCGCTCTCTCTCTCTGGCGGCCTTTGCCTCTCCTGATTGCCTCAGACGAGACGGTTATGTCCGTGGATTGCGTCTTAGGCTAATACATACTTGCCAACTTGTACGATTCTTCCATACGATATACGAATTTTGATGTCATTGTACGATTGTACGGACAGCTTTATAAGGGTACGGATTTTGAAGTAAAACAAAATACATAGGTGCTAGATGTTGGTAAAGACATTACTAGAAGTGTTTTTAAGAATTGCAATATGGTCTACCTAAATGCTTACAGTTTCAGGGGAATACAACGACATTCTTTGTGAAAAACGAGGTTCTGTATGAAAGAGGCTTTTCCTATAGTTGCTGAATTTGCATCATCCTATACGTGTTAAATAGCGATATGTCTGGCGAACGTGCAGGCCAAAAAGGAAGTATCCGCAATATGGGTACGCATTTGTGTAGCTAGAATAAACGTCGGGAATCCAGTGAAGGAAAGGTATGTTGTGTACAATTTTCCTAATGTTGCGGTTATTACTTTTGAGAGCACCCGCAATTCGTATTACCCAATTCAGCCTGTATGCCAATGCATGCACTCACCATCCTTCCTTCATGGTGTTGCTTTTCTCATGCATTTAGTATTATAAACAACGACCTGCTGAAAAATGATAGGTCTTATAACTCCAATGAAGTTGAATAGACTGATTGTGAAATCGATGACAAAATTCCCGGATAATAGAGTAAGCCAATTTACAGAATCTATTTCAGCTTCGGGAATTAAGGAATTAAGAAATATGTGTTTCATATTGTTTTAGATCTTCTTTGAACGAAAATACTTGTATGTCAATATGGAATTAAGTGGTTCACTAAGGGAATGTCCTGGAAAGTAGGCAGAAGCCTGATCACGGACATGCGCTCTTTTTCCAGCGGCAGTTGCCTCTCCCTATTGCCGCCGACGAGAGGGCGATATCCGTGCTTTGCGTCTTGGGCTAAAAATTTCGATTAACTTATTCGCTACTTTCAGTTTAAGTGGCGCCGCCCTGGTAGCATTATTTGAACTGAGCTAAGTAGGATTCACAGTAGTTTAAACACTGCTTTTATAACACAGAACACCAATCCCAGATAACATTCTCTCTTAGTAGTTATTAGAACGTATTTTTATCCTACGCAATCGTCTATTTTTTAGTTTAAAAATGGAAGGCTCCTACTTTCGCAGCCATTTTTTTTCAAAAAAACAGCGCCCTCTTTATTCACTGAAGGTAGCGAATGCTCATATGTACAGTCATCAAAGGGAAATAATCCACACTTGAATTTTACTCTTAAGTTTTACCGTTTAAATATTAATTTATTTTTAATAATTTAATATTACATTTAGAGTTAACATTATTAATATTATTAAATTTAAATAATTATAATTAAAAAAAAAGCTATTAAAACAACACATTAGCATGAAATGTAATATTAAGTATTAAACTCGTGTGGATTATTTCCTTTGGTTGACTGTACACATATACACACCCATGGCAAAAGAATTTGAATTAACATATGCTTAAAAATCTATTGCACCTCTTATGAGCGGAATTACAGAATAGGATTGGCTGAAAGTCAATAAGAAACACTTGTATATCAGTGGAAGCATGGATGAAGAAATACAAGATTAAAAGCGTGAGTCTTTTCAATAGCACCCTCGGACGATTTGCGTGGTCATTAGCTTTTTTGACGTCGCTTTTTTAAAAAACGAAGGAGTGTTGACCTAAACCCTTTTACACGAGCTACTTTAAGATGTCCCCCAAGATGTATGTTTAAGCCCATCGAAATCTATAATCTACACCAATGTTTCTTCTTGTAATAAGTACAACACTATTTACAACTCTAACAAGGGAAGGACACAATCTCCGTCTCACCGATTTCGATGGGTTTAAACATACAGCTTGGGGGTCATCTAAAAGTAACTCGTGTAAAAGGGTTTAGGTCAACACGCCTTCGTTTTTTAAAAAAGCGACATCAAAAAAGCTAATGACCCCGCAAATCGTCCGAGTGCGTCACTGAAAAAATATTTCGCTTTTAACAAAGGAGTTTCCCATCCTGTATATTTATTTTATTATTATTATTATTATTATTATTATTATTATTATATATTAATTTTATTAATTTTGCATTCCAATATGGAATAAATAGGGTAACATAAAAGAAGTAAAATGATATAAAACAGCACATCATCAGCCGTGTCGACTAGTATGAAGAGCACAAGATCTTACTAATATGGTCTCTATGATTAGAACATTGATCAGTTTTACAAAATAATAATTGGAAACGCTCAATATACTTCACCGAGTTCCACGTCAAAATAGTACTAGGTAACCACAAAAGTTCTTGCCGTTTTTATGTTGCCATAAAAGGAGGTGATAGAAGATATGCAAATGAGTTTACAGTGTGGTCCAAAATCTGTCAGGGGGGGGGGGAGCAGTAAGGTTAGCCTGTATAAATATAAATACAGGGCTGCTGGGCATTCACATCAATCACATCTCGTGCAGAAATGAAGAGAAGACAAATGGAGGTATCGAAGGAGACGGTTAGGTGTTAGTGTGAGTGTTTTATGAAGATTATTAAAATTCTTTTGTGGAAAAGTGGCATCCTTCCTTCATCTGGTTAGGTGTTGTTTGCTTTATGACTTCAAGGTGGGCTTGTCAGCAGCAGCATCAAGTCGCGGAATGTGTCTTGCGTTTGGGGATGATGCTGTGAATGAATGCACCGCAAGGCATTGGTTCCAGAAATTCAGGTCGGGAAAATTTGCCATTTCTGATGAACCTCGTAGTCTAGTGTGTCTGTGGAATAGACGCCAAATGGTTCAGTACGAGCTGCCATCAACAGGCCAAACCATCACTGGGGATATGTACTCCCAGCAGTTGGAACGTGTGCAAAAGGCATTGCACTAGAAGGAGCCAGCATCGGTGAATCGCAAAGGGGTGCTCTTCCGTCATGACAATGCCTGGCCACATGTGGCGCAGATGGCCAGGGAAACCATAGAGCGGCTTGGCTGGGAAACTTTGTGTCATCCACCTTACTCACCAGATCTTGCTCCAACGTATTATCACCTTTTCCATTTTCTGGACAACCATCTTCGTGGAAAATCCTACACCAATGATACATACAGACTTGGGAAAGGCACTCACGGAGCGACAAGTTTTAGAGCCAGGGGATTGATCAACTGGAGACAGACACGTTGGCAGAAGGTTGTAGATGCCATTGGGGATTACTTTGGGGACTAACGATACGCTATTTTTTGTGTACATCATTTTGTTTTTCGGAATTAAAAACGGCAAGAACTTTTGTGGTTACCTAGTATTATAAGGAAAACACTTTTCCAACCAATTGGAGACTTTTCTTGGAGGATGCGGTTTATTACTTTTATCAGGATCCTATCACGATCGTGCATCCAAGAACTTAAATAATGCATCGGATGTTGATCGTTCATTAACGCCGAAGAAAACTCTCTCAATCTAGCACAGTCTATAATATTCTCAAATGTCGGAATATCATTAACCACGCAAATCTCAGTAATGGAGGCAGCCCTCGATGTAATTAGGACAATTCTGATAATATCATTATAAGCTGTCTTAACTGTTCTCAATTGTGTTTTGGAAGTGGTAGACCATACGACAATTCCGTCTTCTAACTTAGGAATTAAGACACTTTTCAAGACTTTAATTATCTCCTGTTTAGAGGGAACTTCAATGATAGATTGAGTAACACATATGTAGTTGGTTCACTGAACAAAATAACCGTAGATCAGATTCAACATATCAGAATCGACCCTCATAGTTTGAAGCTGAATGAGTAGTTTAGTGAATGTTTTGCTGATATCAGTATTGATGAGATAACAATAACGTCCTTTATCTATGGCTTCAGTGACAAAATTTAAAATCGTAAATAACAGGAAACATATCGCTTTTTTTGGTCGGCCTCCCAATTGATTTCTCGGGATCACAGACAAGAGATAATCTGTAAGTTTACTAAATAATACCACCAAACAGATGGGTCTATAATTAACGAAGTCTTGCGTAGATCCGTTCTTGTAAATCGATATGATCAGGGTCCTCTTAAAATTAGAAGGAAAAGTTTTTGTATCCATTATAGTTCTGCAATAAGCTATGGCCAAACCTACCCCACCTTTTGAGGACCGTCCCAGCTGGAGGTTTTCTTATTGGCTTGTCTTAGGGCCAAATCACTAGGCGCTGTAAGAGTCAAGTCGAGTAAGGTTTCCTACTCCAGCGACGCATTCAAGGGAAGATCTGCCCTCATCTCATCACTAACGCGTTATACTGGAGTGTATAGAGAGTTTGCCACTCCAAATTTCAAGTGACCAATTTTGGCCACTTGAGGAGCGAATTCTCTACTCCACCTTGCTGATCCAGTGAAACAGCATGGCAGCCATTTCATCGCTTCGTAGTAAAAATGTCATGCCATTGCATTGTTTTTACTTCAGCGCGAAAAACGAACAAGTTATAGAATGCCTTTAATTGAAAGGTATCATTATATCTAGTTGCGAGATACCGTCGTATTAAAAACGTTCATTTTGAAATGGGCTCCATACAGGAGGAGTTCAAACGAATAGAGGCGGGGGGAGGGAAGAAAAACTGCTGTGGCGAAATTCAGACTATGCGTTTTATGTATGCCTTTATTATTTTGTATATTTTTAAATTATATGCGCGTTCTAACATTTATGCTATTAAAAATTATTACTATTTTATACGAAACCGTGTTATTACTTCATGTATTGATATGAAACAGTATTTAAAAATTTTTCTCGTTTATTTTATTAAGCTTATGAACTATCAATTCCTTTAATTAGCCTAAAATGAATATTTAAGAAATGTAAAATGATAAAATATATTTAACTATTTAATAATTTATTTAAGGCAAAAATGTTTTGTTAAATAAGCTCGTTGTGTAGGCAACACTAAACAAAAGATTTTCTTTTCTACTTCCTTGTTTCTCAGAAGTTACATAACTCCTTTTCATTGACCTATGTCCTTCATTGTTATGGCCTAGCAACGTGACGCTTTCCATGCGAAAATTTCGTCACTTTCGTTAAAAATATCCTCAAACCCATGACTGGTTTCTTCAAGGAAGGGATCAAGCAACACTCATATGAGGGAAGACGGTAAATGCGTTAATGATTGGAATCTGGGTTTTTCGAGTAGCCCTTGACCTTCAGCCCTTGATCGAGTGTCGTTTGTCACTCTTTCGAGGGCTGTGCTAGTGATTCGGCCCTTATTGTTGTATTAATGAGATTTATAGAACACGGAGCAATTAATGATTGATTTTCAGTTTCCTTCCCGCCCATTGTAGATATTGCAAGCTTTAATCGACTGGACAATTCTGTTTCGGTCGTTTAATTTCACGGAGAGACCGCCAGATGTCGCAGACCTTAGTACCAGGCTTGCACAAATAATTCTGGAATTTGTTGTTTGAATTTCCTATTTATTTTTGTTAACTGAATCTTATTATTTTGGCTAGTGGAATCACTTCGAAACCTCGAATATGCAGCTCTTTTAATTTTCCTAAGTCTATAAGTTTCTTTAGACCACCAAGATCTTTTTGTCTTAAGTTTTTTTTTTTAATTTATGAATCGGGATCCAATACGTCCATCCAGGGCCTGTATGTCCAGAGGCCGACGAGTTGGATCCATGAATGGACCTGGATTCACGACTACTTTATGATGGTCGCAGCAGCCGGGGGGGGGGGGGGGGGAGAAGGTCTATCACTGACGGTCGCCCAAGCGGTGACTAGCCGTGCCTGATGTAGCTTAGCTTCACAGCTGTGTTCAGTGAAAGCCCACCAGGCCACGGCCTCCCCCAGTTAACTGTCTTAACAATGAAACCAGTTTGGACCAAGGCCAAACATAGTATTAATACATAGGATATCAAAAAAACTAGTCCAGTCTAACGTAGGTAACAATTGTCTAAATATAGTCCAATTTACTTGTTGCATGTCCAACTGATACAATCGTATCAGTCCAAGATTTGGGGAGAAAAATACACACACCGGCCAATGAATTAGAAACCTTCGTTCAGTATGGTATTGTCCCTCCTTTGGCTGTAATTACAGAACATACGCGGTTTGGCATGGACTCTACAAGGTGTTGCAATGTAGGTAAGATAATCGCAGAGCCTGCATTCGTCAGAGAGACCTTCAGGTCCTGCAGAGTAGTCCTGCCTTTGACGAATGTCTCGTTCCAACATGTCCCAAACATTCTCGATCGGATTCAAATCCGGACTTTGCGCTGGCCACGGCAGATGTTGCAACTCGGTGTCATGTTCAGAAAACCACTCCTGAACAATTTTTGCTCGATGGACAGTAGCATTGTCGTCCATGAAGAACTCGTCACCATTTGGGTACAAATGCACCATTGCAGGATGGACTTGATCTGCAACAATGTTCAGGTAGTCTTTGGCTTTCACCCGACTGTATCGGCCTCGGTGGCTCAGGAGTTGCGTGATCGCCTCTGATGCCCGAGGACGAGAATTTTTTCAGGGGGAAAATCCTGAGGTCACGCACTTCCTTCGGAAGGGAAGTAAAGCCGTTGGTCCTGTGAGTCGTTTGCCGGCTGCACGTTAAAGAACCCTTGCGAGGCAAAATTTGCGGCCCTTATAACGCCGTCCTGAAATGAACATGGCAGTTGAAAAGGACGTTAATACCAAACAAACTAAACCATACCAACCATCACCCGACTGTCAAGGAATATCAGGGGACCCTTGCCGTACCAACAAAACATGGCCCATACCACGACACCTCCTCCTGCAACTTGAACTGTATTCACAACACGTGAGGGGTCCATCGCTTCATGGGGTTGTCGCCAAATTCTCTGCCGGCCTTCGGTGCAAAACAATGCGTAACGTGACTCGTCCGACCACATCACCTTTTTCCAGTCATCTATTGTCCAGTCACAGCTTCTACTTTTACCTAAGTTGGTCGCTATACTCATTTGTATACAGATATACAGACACAAACATTGGCCAGTGGTTTAGTAGTATTAACATGTGTTTATTATTCTACTGGGATCCTGTTGGGCCGAATTACCTCAAATGCTGATTAGTATAGAATCAATAAAGTGTTCAAGCACTTGTAACTCAACAAACCACAAAACCAGCGAATTCCCTCGAAAGTAGGAAGAACTTGACCACGGACATGCCCTCTCTCTCTCTGGCGGCCGTTGCCTCACCCGACTGCCACCGGCGAGTTAGCGATGTCCGTGCTTTGCGTCTTCAGCTATTCGGCTGGAACTATGTTTGGTTGCTGTACTCTTCTGTTGTAGTATGTAATGAAATTGTGTATACAACTTTTATATAATAAAATTGCAATGTATTGCGAACTCAAGTGAACTTTCTGGGTTAAAAAAAAAAGTTCATCTTTTAATGATGATAATAATAATATGGATGATGAGGATAGGAACAGAATAAAAAAATGGCTCCTCGAAGAAAGGAAAATCGTGACGATGGAGAATGGAAATGGATTTTTCTAATGTAATTAGGGGGTCTGTGAATGTCTCGAGCTTCACTTTCAAATTGCTTCCGTCCTTAAATAACAAGAAAGAAAAAATCGATTAGGTTTTTTCGGCTCGTGTACATTGAGCATGAAAACATACATGTGTATATTCGCTTATGGAGAACCTTTGTGGAGTGAAATACTTGGTGTGTGGTACTTATCACAAACTGTGCTAATGAGAGGGGGGGTCCACGAACTTCTTATAAAATATGTTTGATTTCAACATGAACCCTACAAAAATCGCTTTTTATCGCCTCTAATCTACAGCCATTAAGCACAAGAAAACCTGTTCCTTGTAATCGGAAGTATTTTCCCGCCTTTATTGATTTTTTGCCTTCCAATTTTGATGGGCCACTTTGGGTTTAATTAAATAACTTAATTCGCTAAATGGAACCACCTGTCACGAGATGTTTGAGCACCTGGAAAAAATCTTTACATATAAAGTGTTAAATTTATATTCAGAACGAATTGACGTATCAAAATAACATATGAAGCTGTTTATTCCAAAGGAAACGATAGCATTGCCGAGTAAAGGAATACTCCAGCTCGTAGAGTTCCTGCAGGCTATCTTCTGATTGTTAGTGAGCTATTTAATAATATAGTAAAACCTGACTAAAACGGAACGTCATCGTTCCCGGCAATATTTTTCCGTTTCTGCAGGTTTCCGCTATGAAGGGGGTCCGTTTTAGTCAGGTTTTACTGTGTTAATATATAGAGAACATGAATCCTGTACCGTAAGAATATGGTGAATTCCGTGTTAAGGAATTCCGACTCATAGAGCTCCATATAGTAATGCAGGAAAGCCGTGACAGAGAGTCTTCCGACTAGTAGAACTCTGTTTACTCAATGTAAATATCCATCGGAATCGATAGAATAGTGCCAAGATATGGAATCTTCCGTCTCGTAGAATCATCCTAATTACTTTCGATGATACGTAATACATGAAGATTGCCGTCTTAGGGAACCTTCCGGATCATAGAGTCATATATTGTTACGGAAGGGTTCATTCTCCTTTCGCTCGTATGAAGATGGTGGCGGCCGCCATTTGACATGATGATGATGATGATGTATGCTCACAAAAGGCGCGAAACCTTGGTTTATGCGAGGAGAAAAGGTTATTCAAACAGAAACTGACATTTTGATGAATGTAAACAGGAGGCTATTCCTGATGATGAAAATTAATTACGTGGACGTTTGATAAGAATTTTGCAAACTTGTGCTCTTGTTCTTGCAATTCGGCTGAAAGGTCAAAAACCTGTATTTTATGTGGGTCTGGTTTTTACGACTATTCTGTCTTTTGTGTCATGTGACTTAATTGAAGCTTGGTTCACCCCACTTCCCACTTCAGGTCGCGTTGTTGTTGGATTGGGCTCTTCAAACAACGGAACCAGCGAATTACTTCTCGAAAGTAGGGAGAAGGCTTGACCACGGAGATGCGCTCTCTCTCGGGCGGCCGTTGCCTCTCCCGACTGTCGCCGGGGAGACAACGATCTCCGTGCTTTGCATCTTGGACTTATAACTTCGCTTCTACTTGAGCTATCTGGCTGGAACTTTGGTTGGTTGCTGTACTCTTCTGTATAGCGTTGTACACACAGACACATTGGCCAATGAATTAGTATTAACATGTGTTTAATATTTCATTGCAACGTGGTTTGGCCCGAATAGCAGCATATATGCTGGTTAGTATAGAGCCAGTAAGGTGTTCAAGCACTTGTAACTCAGCAAAACACAAAACCGCCGAATTCCTTCCAAAGTAAGCAGACGTTTGACCACGGACATGCGCTCTCTCTTTGGCGGTCGTTGCCTTTCCCGATTACCGCCAGCAAGTTAGCGATGTCCGTGCTTTGCGTCTTGGGCTAACATCTTCGTTTCTAGTTTACGAATCCAGCTGGAACCTTTGGTTTGTTGCTGTACTCATATGTACTGGTCAGTGGATTATAAGTAACTTCTAATATTGAAGCACTTGTTGGTCAATGCTTTCATGATGGACTATTCCAGTTTCTACCACCAGAACCTTGAATTGTATCGAAAAGCATCCTCTGCTTACCAAACCCATTTCTTCCAGTCTTCATGACCTTCCAGGCACTTTTGTAGACAAATTTGAATCCGCTTCAATTCCTGGCGGATGGTTTTGCCAGTTATGGTTCGGAACTTCCTTGGCTAAAATGTTATGTACAGGAGATGTCCTGTTATCCCTTTTAGAGAACAAAGACTGCGGATTTAACGGTTGAATATTCTGGACATCCACTTCGCAGTTTAAATCGTAGCTCCTAATGTTTCATGGACCTAAAAGACACTGCAATTGAGTGCACCTATAAGTCGCAGTCGTGTACTTAGTTTTATTTCGCGCTGTTCTTTTTTTTCCAAATTCGTACCATCATAAAGCTATCCGTACAATTGTGACCTCCCACGCGCCAGGAGTGTCCCCAAGATTCGAAAATTCGATAGCAGGAATAACTAATCAGACAATCAGAGAAAAAATTATTTACTTCGGCATTCAAATGAACATAAATAAAAATTAAAAATAAAAGAAAACAATTTCAAGTGTCAACACAAAAAGTGTTTGCTTTACAATATTGAACCATGGCAAATCAGTAACTCCTGATCAGCAATCAGAATAAACATCTATCTCTAACTATGCCATCTAAACTTCTTGAGCCCATGCATAAAAATGCTAATTTTATGAACGATTTCATGGGACAATCCTTTATAAGGCATAAGCACTAATGTCTCACACTAAAGACACAAATATTGCATAGTTATCACACAACAGACTCAAATGCAATGCGGCAATGCCATTCATCAAACAAGAAAGCAACTGCTGTGCTTCACTAATAAATCTCAATAACACACACGTATCATACCAAGGTTTAAGCAACCTTCACACTTAAAGACAAAGCATTATATTCAGCATCAATGAGGGCAAAAGCTAAACGAAAAAAAAAATAGATTGATTAAAACTGATTGTTTATTGGTTCACAAGAAGGAATAACAACATCAAGGCTGATAACTAACTGGTTGCATTCAAGTTCTTGTTTAAAAAAATTATCATTACAATCAATGTGTTCAACACATCAAAGCTTAACTGTAATGCCATATTACAAAATATAAGGGTCAACAACAAAACCCTATGCTACATGTTGCCAGGCCATTCATTCAAATACAGAAAAACAGTATGGTTTGAGAAAGCAAATCACTCTGATTTGTGGTTCGTCAACCATCTTAGATTGCCAAAAGGAGGCAATTCAGGAGGAACGTCACAGGTCAAAAAAATATGCAAAATGCCGATCTGTGTTTGGCGGTGATGACGGTGCGATGACGGATCCGTTTCCGTAGTAACCGAAAACAGAAAACGGGTGTTAATTTGGCGTGTGAAATGAAAAAGAAACGATAAAGATCTATACGCACGATCGAAGGTCTATGTGCAGTCGTTGCTTATGTGAAAGTTACTATGCAAAGTGCAAACAAATAATAATGGCGAAAAGCACAAAAAGAAAGAAAAAAAATGAATAAAACATGTCAGGAATCGAGCTCGGGCCAGGAAATCACAGAGGCCTGACGTTAACCACTGCGCCACCGCTGTTAAGTTAAATACCTTTCTTTATCTGGCACAATAATAGTAAATGTAAAAAAAAAGAAAAAAAAATTTTTTCTCCGAAACGAAAGGCCATTGATTCAAATCCTTTTGCACATAAAGTATATTAATGTTGTAGATTGACCTAATGTTTCAACCAAATCCGTGATGACAGAACCAACTCCTTGCCAAAAAATTAGAATAACGGTGTAGAGTGAAACCTCCCATAGTGGACACCTCTAATTAAGGGACAGTTTAACAAGTCCCGATCCCTTTGATAGGAACTCTTGCTTTCCCTCTAAAGGACACCTCTATTTAGCGGACAGAATTCATGGTCCCATTAGTGTCCGCTATTTGGAGGTCTCACTGTATTAGGTTCTGAAGTTAAATTTGAGTGGGGAGTAATCAACGAGCTTTTGTAACTACACGTATAGACTTTTTTCGTGGATGATGTACTTATTCCTCTAGTAGACCTCAAAAGAAAAGATAATTTATTCAAAATTTAAAATTTACATTAAATAAATTGAAGATGACAAAATAATAGAATAATCCCGAGATAGAGACAAAAGATTAGAATAATGACAAAAAGAAGATACATTTTAATCGACAACGATTCATTAAATTAATCTTAATAGCGTCGCCTTTGGCTTTAATTGCAAGAGTTAGCCTATTTTTGGCGTGCTATTGACCACTTAGCACATTCTTCACGACTGATATTAGACCGAAATGTTGGATTTCCGAATTCAATTACTATTAAGTCTGTGGAAGTCTTCGCCTGAAGTCTAGCCTTCATCAACTTCCATAAATTATTGGTCATGTAACACGCAGATATTTCATGGTGAAGACCTTCTTTCTTGGATTTAGCAATATGATTAGACGCACCATCCTGCTGGAACAGAAATTGTCAAGTATTTATTGATAGACTGCGGCATATACAGTCAGTGACAAAAGTACAGGAACTCTATTATATTGTTTGTTTTTAAAAAACGTCTTATGGAATATTAATTATTTTTTTCCAGTTGTGGTAAAACTTAATTTGAAATACACCCCATGTATAGCTAAAAGAAGAAATAAATAATTAATCTCTTTTATATGTTGAAAACCTGAAAATTCTAAAAATCACCGCGACAAAAATATAGGAACTTTCTGAAAATCTTTTTTTTTATATCAACAAATGACCCCCCACCTATATAAAATAGTTGCACCTGAAACATACCATTCTAATAGAGAGGATCTGCAATATTTGATTTAGTGGTCAGAGAACAACATGCCAAGAGGCTGAGCTCTATCTGCATTTGAAAAGGGGCAGATTTCTGCCTTTTACAAAGATGGGAAACAAATTTCAAAAATGGCCTCACTTATACATCGAAGTAGTCATGTCGTTACGTCGTATTACATCGTATTTATGTCCCGGAACATATGGAGTGAAGAAGAGGTCTCTGGAAGACCGCCTGCAATAAGCAAAAGAGATGCCAGAGCTCGACAAATTCTAAAAATACAGGCAAAGATTTGAAATTCAAGTTGGACTGGACTGCTGTGTACGAACTGTTCAACAGAAAACCTCTCATAAGGTGCTGGAAAAAAGTCTAGAGCCGGGATGAAAATGCAAATAAACGTAGCAAATCCATGCTGATTTTGTTGCTTTTTTCTAGACGTGAATTAGATGATACAAAACGTTGTTGCCAGGAGCATTTAACAACGACTAAGGCATCAAATGCAAATTAACAGCCATTATCCCAACCTACCCTCTTGCAAGGTGGAAAAAACTTTAGAGTCTCACGTTTAATACCCGACAAAGGCACCCTTTTTGTCAGTGACCTTTATTAATCTGTTTGTCATTGATTCACTGAGTTTCACTAACACGTATTTTGAATCTATATTTACTGGATCAAGGTTTTGCCATGCTGGCAGCCTGCACTGATACTATTCACCAATTTTTCTTTATTACTGCACTGACGGAAATTGCTGTATACAGAACGCACTAATGTTCTCCACTGGGTTGAGATCTGGACTCCGGGAATCTTTTATATTGAACGTTAAATAGATGTGTAAATCACTTGCAAACCAAATTGGAGTCTTTTGGAAATTATTCTAATTTTTTGTCTTTATCTTGGAATTATCCTAATACTAGGTAACTACAAAAGTTCTTGCCGTTTTTAATTCCGGAAAACAAAATGATGTACACAAAAAGTAGCGTATCGCTAGTTCTCAAAATAATCCCCATTGGCAAGTAGCGCCTTCTGCCAACGTGTCTCCAGTTGATCAATCAATCCCCTGGCTGTAAAACTTGCCGGTCTTGGATTCAAAAAAGTCCGTGAGTGCCTTTCGCAGGTCTGTATCATTGGTGTAGGATTTTCCACGAAGATGGTTGTCCAGAGGATAGGAAAAGGTGATAATCCGCTGGAGTAAGGTGGATGACACAAAGTTTCCCAGCCAAGCCGCTGTTTGGTTTCCCTGGCCATCCGCGACACATGTGGCCAGGCATTGTCATGAAGGAAGACTACCCCAATGCCTGTTGCACACATTCCAACTGCTGGGAGTACAGATCCCCACTGATGGTTTGACTAGTTGATAGCAGCTCGTAATGAACCATTTGGCGTCTAGTCCACCAGACCCAGTAGACTACGGGGTTCATCAGAAATAGCAAATTCTCCCGATCTGAATTTCTGGAACCAATGCGTTGCGGTGCGTTCCTTCACAGCATCATCCCCAAACGCAAGACACATTCGGCGACTTGATGCTGCTGCTGACAAGCCCACCTTGAAGTCATAAAGCAAACAACTCCTAACAATCTCCTTCGATACCTCCATTTGTCTTCACTTCTGAACGAGATGTGATTGATGTGAATGCCCAACAGCCCAGGCTAACCTTCCTTTTGCCCCCTGACAGAGTTTGGACCACACCGTACACTCATGTGCATATCTTCTATCACTTCCTTTTATG
>JAHWFO010108063.1:960891-1005452 GCA_023313115.1 Rhysida immarginata
GTATTTATTGATAGACTGCGGCATATACAGTCAGTGACAAAAGTACAGGAACTCTATTATATTGTTTGTTTTTAAAAAACGTCTTATGGAATATTAATTATTTTTTTCCAGTTGTGGTAAAACTTAATTTGAAATACACCCCATGTATAGCTAAAAGAAGAAATAAATAATTAATCTCTTTTATATGTTGAAAACCTGAAAATTCTAAAAATCACCGCGACAAAAATATAGGAACTTTCTGAAAATTTTTTTTTTATATCAACAAATGACCCCCCACCTATATAAAATAGTTGCACCTGAAACATACCATTCTAATAGAGAGGATTTGCAATATTTGATTTAGTGGTCAGAGAACAACATGCCAAGAGGCTGAGCTCTATCTGCATTTGAAAAGGGGCAGATTTCTGCCTTTTACAAAGATGGGAAACGAATTTCAAAAATGGCCTCACTTATACATCGAAGTAGTCATGTCGTTACGTCGTATTACATCGTATTTATGTTCCGGAACATATGGAGTGAAGAAGAGGTCTCCGGAAGACCGCCTGCAATAAGCAAAAGAGATGCCAGAGCTCGACAAATTCTAAAAATACAGGCAAAGATTTGAAATTCAAGTTGGACTGGACTGCTGTGTACGAACTGTTCAACAGAAAACCTCTCATAAGGTGCTGGAAAAAAGTCTAGAGCCGGGATGAAAATGCAAATAAACGTAGCAAAACGATTTTGCTGATTTTGTTGCTTTTTTCTAGACGTGAATTAGATGATACAAAACGTTGTTGCCAGGAGCATTTAACAACGACTAAGGCATCAAATGCAAATTAACAGCCATTATCCCAACCTACCCTCTTGCAAGGTGGAAAAAACTTTAGAGTCTCACGTTTAATACCCGACAAAGGCACCCTTTTTGTCAGTGACCTTTATTAATCTGTTTGTCATTGATTCACTGAGTTTCACTAACACGTATTTTGAATCTATATTTACTGGATCAAGGTTTTGCCATGCTGGCAGCCTGCACTGATACTATTCACCAATTTTTCTTTATTACTGCACTGACGGAAATTGCTGTATACAGAACGCACTAATGTTCTCCACTGGGTTGAGATCTGGACTCCGGGAATCTTTTATATTGAACGTTAAATAGATGTGTAAATCACTTGCAAACCAAATTGGAGTCTTTTGGAAATTATTCTAATTTTTTGTCTTTATCTTGGAATTATCCTAATACTAGGTAACTACAAAAGTTCTTGCCGTTTTTAATTCCGGAAAACAAAATGATGTACACAAAAAGTAGCGTATCGCTAGTTCTCAAAATAATCCCCATTGGCAAGCAGCGCCTTCTGCCAACGTGTCTCCAGTTGATCAATCAATCCCCTGGCTGTAAAACTTGCCGGTCTTGGATTCAAAAAAGTCCGTGAGTGCCTTTCGCAGGTCTGTATCATTGGAGTAGGATTTTCCACGAAGATGGTTGTCCAGAGGATAGGAAAAGGTGATAATCCGCTGGAGTAAGGTGGATGACACAAAGTTTCCCAGCCAAGCCGCTGTTTGGTTTCCCTGGCCATCCGCGACACATGTGGCCAGGCATTGTCATGAAGGAAGACTACCCCTTTGCGATTCACCAATGCCTGTTGCACACGTTCCAACTGCTGGGAGTACAGATCCCCACTGATGGTTTGACTAGTTGATTGCAGCTCGTAATGAACCATTTGGCGTCTAGTCCACCAGACCCAGTAGACTACGGGGTTCATCAGAAATAGCAAATTCTCCCGATCTGAATTTCTGGAACCAATGCGTTGCGGTGCGTTCCTTCACAGCATCATCCCCAAACGCAACACACATTCGACGACTTGATGCTGCTGCTGACAAGCCCACCTTGAAGTCATAAAGCAAACAACTCCTAACAATCTCCTTCGATACCTCCATTTGTCTTCACTTCTGAACGAGATGTGATTGATGTGAATGCCCAACAGCCCAGGCTAACCTTCCTTTTGCCCCCTGACAGAGTTTGGACCACACCGTACACTCATGTGCATATCTTCTATCACTTCCTTTTATGGCAACATAAAAACGCCAAGAACTTTTGTGGTTACCTAGTATTTTGTCATCTTCAATTTGTTTAATGTAAATTTTTTTTTTTTAATAAATTAATTCTCCCTTTGCGGCCCGCGGGGGGGGGGGGGGGGCCCGTCTAAACCTGTAGCTACAAAAGTTCGTTGATTACTCTCCACTCAAGTCAACTTCAGAACGTAAAATGCCGTTATTCTAATTTTTTGGCAAGGAGTTGTAGAAGATGTGCTGCAACAACTAAGTGTACTGTAAGCAACGAATTTTAGATAGATTTTTATTAAATATCAAGTACGAGAGTCGGACGAATGGACGCGTTTATGGGCTAACCTCATTTTGTTGACGTTTCATTTATTTTTTTATAAAAATATGCCCTATTCAATAATACACAGAATATCAAAGACTACTCTTAACACACGCAAATAATTAATAAAGATGATTGATGATGAATATTCTTGGTGAGGTTTTCTTCTTCTTGGAATGACCTAATTTCGTTCCTTCTGGAAGATAGAAATAGAAAAATAATGTTTATAAAAAAAAAAAAAGAATTAATAAAAGGTTCATAAGTATTGAGATGATAAAAATTATTTAAAATTAAATGAGGAAAAAAAAAATACTTGAAATCATTAACCTGTTCTTGGAAGAACCTTCTGTCGGAAGGAAATGAGGTTGCCGCTACTCCAGCAACCGAGAATGTTTTGTCTTGAAAGACAGATTCAAGAATGGAAACATTAAAATAATAATAATAATAAATACTCATAATGATTTGTATCGTCCAAGGTGTTTGCATCGCTATATGGAGGCTTTGCAATACAATTTAGCCACCGGAGGGCGTTTTAAGTTGAATACCTGTGGTAACAATATAAATTTAAATGTCGTCACGCAGCAGCTCTTCCCTACTGTATAAAACCGCGGAACATTCGCGGAGATCCTATGTTCAATGTGTATGCCGCTCACAATGTCGTTAAGTTGAAGAGATCTCGCATTGTTAGTGAAATTGTTTCACCAAAACAGTCTTCCGCAGTAGCTGCTCTACGGAAATTTCGGAATTTGAAGGGTATGCGAAAAGGTCCCGTGAATGTGAAAAACCTTCGGAAAATGATAACGAAATTTGAAGAAGAAACAGGGTCACTATTAGTTCGTCCTGGAAGAAAACCCGTGTCTGCAGACGCTTTACAGGAGATTTCGCTTCAGGTGGAAGAGGACTGAGTTGCAAATTCCCATGGCAGGCCACGTTCAACAGTCCATAAGATCATGCGGAATATCATTCGATATGATCCGTACAAACGTTTACTTGCGCAGTAAGTGCTTCCACATGATTGGAATGAACAACTCCGGTTCTCACTTCAGTTTCTTGCTCGCGTTGAAGTCGATGCAGAATGGCCGTGGAATATCCTCTACACAGACCAAGCGCAATTTCGCTTGGACGGCGCAGTGAATACGTACACACAACTGCCGTACATTGAACCAGAAAATCAGCACGCTTTCTTAGAGGTTCCGTTGCATCTCCCAAAAGTGACTGTGTGGTGTGGATTTATGGATTGCATCATTTACCTATTCTTCGGGGAGTTAAGCTCTGACTTGCTTCGCTGTTAGAGACCAAAATTGTTCCGTCTCTGCAAGCCTGTCAGTGCCTTGCACGCATGCGATCCTCAGACCTCATGCCACGCGACTTTTGGCTTTGGGGACATTTGAAACATCTGGTAAGTCGTGCCGACCCAAGAACTTGACCTGATCTTAAAGACAACATTTCACGCCACGTGCGCTACGTTTCGCTGCACACACTTCGGAACATGCCCTCTTGCGATTTCATGTTATGTTATGAACATGCCCTGAAAATGATGCCACACGTAGAACATGTTATGTTATAATTTGTTTAGTTTTACACATGTTGAAGTTATTAAACTATTGTAAACGTGTGATTAAATGTGGAATTAGTTATTAAAACGCCTTTGAAGAGTGGTTCTGGTCGCTTAGGTCGAATGACATTACGCAGTTTCATGAGGATGTAACAGTAGATGTCGACATTTGTCGATTCCTTTCGCTGCCTATTTGCTAATACGCTATATTGTCCAGTGATTCGGTTATTTGACCGCCATCTTGAGTACGGCATAAAAATTTCTAAGATAAAAAGAGGTCATGCGACTACTCGTTTTGGGGTGGGATTTTCTGAGGAATCCAGTTGTGCAGTCTGTTTTGAGATATCTTCATCCTGACGTCGCCTTCGCATAAAACAGTCCCGTGGTCATAACTCTAACTGATTATATACAGAGCGCACTTAGACTTATGAAACCCTTATTAATATTAAAAATCTGCTTAATGTATAGAAAAGTAAAGGGAAAAAAATAAAGAAAATTTTTGCAACTGCAACGAGCTTCGAGTCGGAGTCGAGCTCTGATTGGTTCCGTCTGTGAAGTTGTTTCCAGTTTCTTTGTCATTTTGTCAGAGAAATTGTTCCTGACATTCCTCGAGCACACCCCCTCCCCGCCAAGCCAAGGTAGTTTTATTAAAATATGAAATCATTTTAAGCGGGGGACGTAAACCACGAGGAAAAGAGGTATGCTCCGCCTGGGGGCCTCGAACAGAGAGTAAGGGGGTATGGGTGGGTAAAGCAATTGCAAATATTAATAACGAGGTGGAGAGAAGGAGGAGAAGGATAGTTTTGGTCGGGAAACACGAGAGGGGGGGGGGTAGGGGCCTGGCAGGTGCCTCGAGCCATGGGTAATGTTCGCCTGTTACCTCTGCGCTTTGACTTTTGTTATTTCCACCTATGGAAACAAAGAATAGAGAGGGATTCGGGGGGCGGGAGCCACTTTTCGGTTATTAATCATGAAGGCAAAGAGGAGGACGCAGCATGAAAATTTCATTGGGAACAAGTCGCCCTTTTCGCTGCGACACTTGTGCACACGCACTCACACACGCGGAATAAGAGAAGGAGCAACCGCACGGCAATAAGCGGACGCATTAAAACAGAGAGAGATATGCACCCGTACAACAATAAACAAACCACCAAACACCACATGGACAATATGCATAACACACAGAAGCATACGTCACTTCAATATACGGACACAAAGAGCACGTTCGTCGTACAATTAAAACGGATGCAGGTACCGCAAAACAGACTGCACTACTAGACTAGTCAGAAAATCCCACCCCAAAACGAGTGGTCACATGACTTCTCTTACTGTTATAAATTTTTACGACGTCATACTCAAGATAGCCAAAGTAGTGGAACTTGAACGCATACACAAGTAAGCACAGAGAATATAGCAGATAATATGAACTCCATAAGCCGGAACACTCTACAAGCTGGAAAGATCAGCGCAGATGTAGTCATAGTCATAATTAGGCATCACTCATTTCTTTGATGGAAAGAATGGGGAAAATGACGTCATGATCGTCATAACCTCCAAATGGATAAAGATACATCAAAACAGACTGCACTACTAGATTTCTCAGAAAACCCCACCTCAATACGAATGGTCACATGACCCTCTTATCGGTAGAGATTTTTGTCATGCTCAAAATGGTGGCCAAATATTAAAGCATTGGACACTTATAGAAGCAGTGCTGGGAACATTAGTACCTGAAGTATTGCAAACTTCTGATTTCTGTACCATTGCTTCCAGTGTTAAATACTTTGACTATTTGGGTACGCCATTTTGAGTATGACGTCGTAAAAAACCTCTAACAGTAAAAGGGTCATGTGACCACTCGTTTTGGGGTGGGATTTTCTGAGGAAACCAGTGGTGTAGTCTGTTTTAAGATACCTTTATAAGTTTTCGAGTTAGAACGTTATCATGATGTCATTCCCCATAAAACAGTGCCAGGGGTTTCTGTACTATTTCCAGTATCAACTTTCTCGTCACGTGCCTCGTGAGAAATCACCTCGCGCCTTTCCGGAGTTTTTTTTTATTCTCAACTAATTTATTCGCGCCATTTCGAATCCAATTTACATTTAGATTAATGCGCGAGATTATTATTGTTTGTTTGGGTTGGAGCAACCTTTTTATTTTAAAAAAAAAAATCCTTTCATCATCGTCGTCGTCGGGGAAAAAACATGCTCAACAGGTTCCATAAACTAAGAAGGACTTTTAATTAATATTTTGGCAGTTCGCGAAACCTATTTGCTGTTGGGGCGTTTTTATTTTTTTAGGCTAGTTTCGGAAATGTTTTTTTTACAAGATTTGATTATAAAACTTGTAAATAATTTTATAATAATAATAATTATAAAATTAATAATTGTTAAAAAATACAGGAAAAATACTGGGAGAGAGAGCAGAGATTCCACAATGTGACGTCACAACCACTGCATGACGTCACAAATTGTAACGAAAACAACACTCCAGCAAATGGCTGATATCCCTTCTTTCCGTTTACCCTGTGTGTGTGTGTGTGTGCTTTCATATGCATATTATAATACACATGTAAGGGTCGATAAAACTTAGGTGATGCGCTCAAAACTTAGTCACGCGACCACCAGTTCCGTCTGCTTTGCGTTTCTATGCTAAACGAAAAAACTCCACCCAAGTCCAAAATGTAAAAAAAAATTCTCAAACCTCGTAAAAGATTCATACTGTCGGTGGAAACAAGTTCTCAGTTTGATTGAAATTTGGCGGGAAAAAATTAGCATAAGACGAACGCTCAGTAGTAGTCGTCATGTAAAATTAACTCGACAACGACGACATAATTGAATTATATGTTGTGAATTTTGTTCGTCTCTCAAGCTGGAGGGAAGGAAACTCTTTCCATTTCACTTATACCCCACCTTCTTCGACCCTTTCTGTCTTAACCCCCTCAGGCCTAACCAACCGACATTTGTTGCTGGTCTTACTGCTCTAGATATTTAAGAAAACTTGACACAAAAGTTGACTTAGAAAAAGTTCATCGAGTTTCTTTTTTCGGAAAAAAGTCTGGAGCCGTTTGAACTTAAGCCTAAAGTCCACTTAATGACCAAAGTAACGCGTCCAGCTCAACTAGATCGACGCCATTTTGATTTGACCTCATCTGGATGGACGCCATTTTGATTGCGCTTCTCTTGGTTTTCTATCTGATGACTTCATCACTGGGTGTCTCTGCCAGCTGGCTAAGATAAAAAAAACCCGGCTCTGATATTGTCCTCTGCTACAAAGATGTAGCTCTCAAATCCCACTTCAGGCTAGTAATAACTGCCCGTCGCCATTTTCTTTCGGCCTTCTTCAGCCAAGTGCCTCTTTGATATGGCTGAGCTTTGGTTCAGCAAGATCTGACGTCAGAAATTGCTCAGTCAAACAAAAACGAAAGACTTGACTAGATTGACACCATTTTGATTTGATCTCGTCTAGATGGCCACCATTTTGATTGACGCCATCTTATTAGAGTGGCACTGTCTTTGGCGTTTCTCTTGGGTTTTTTCTGATGACGTCATCACTGGGTGTTTCTGCCAGCTGACTAAGATATTAGGCGCATTCGGTGGCACTCAGATCTGGCTCAGATCTGAGAGAACTGTCACGTGGTATCTGACCGCTTTTCTGAGCGTCTGAGTGACTGTTGCCGAACGCTCTTTTATCTCAGAAAGAAATGGCTTTACCGACTTTACAAATATTGAGAAGAAACGGCGGTTTTACTAATATTAGTGTACATCAAATGAACAACTCAGCATGATTAATATTCGATCGCGAGAAGAGTATACCATAAGGCCAGGGAGGAAAGGGTACACTGGGCATCGCCATGATGTGGCTCTCGTAGCTTTTTTGATAGCTTCGCATCGCAGTGGACGCCGCCATATTCAATCTGAGCATTCAAAAAAAGAAAAGCTTGCTGAGCGTCTGAGCTCAGAATCTGACAGATTCGTTGCGTGCCGAACACGTTTTCTTCTCAGGCGGAGGTAACAAAGTGCTCGCCGAACGCTGTTCTCTCAGATCTGAGTGCCGCCGAATGCGCCTATTGTCCCCTGCTAAACAGATGTGGATCTGAAATCCCACGTCAGGCTAGTAATAACTGCCCGTCGCCATTTTCTGTCAGCCTTCCTCAGCCAAGCACCTCTTCGATATGGCTGAGCTTTGGCTGAGGCAGATTTGACGTCACAAACTGCTCAGTCAAACAAGGAATTTGACTTATAGCTTACATAAAAAGGTGCGCTCTCTGGCGTTGGAAATCTCAACTCGCGTATTGTGTATTCTCTGTGTTATTATCCTTGTAATAATATATTATCAGGAATTTATTATTGTTTTTCTTTTGTTTGTTTTTTTAATTAGGCTTGAAGACTCGCAATGACTCGAGCAAGGAGATGGTGATATCAGGAGTGACGTCACCGACGGATGTTTTCTGTTCGGTTCCCGGTCGGCTGTCGCTGCTCAGTTCCACGTCCAAGTACAAAGTGACGGTCGGCGAGGTCCAGCGCCGTCTCTCCCCACCGGAGTGCCTCAATGCCTCACTCCTAGGGGGCGTCCTCCGAAGGTAAGCTCAACTCCTTCCATATTCTTCTGCTTTGGTATATCTATATCGGTATTACACGCACAAGTATATTGTAGCTTTTTTTTTCACGTTTTGTGGAAATTCTTGTTGCCGATTGACCGAACTGCCTGATCAGCCTCAGCCTCAGCGTCTAGCTTGGTAGGCGATTCTGGCGACATTGCTGACTTGCTCAACAGGATCGCTCTTTGCAATTCCATAAGACGCACTTTCAATTAGGTTTTTCCACATTTCTACAGGACCAACTATTGTAAGATATGAAAGCGCTATATCTCTTAATGCGAGAATTTTGCCTTTCTCGATGTCTGTTAAGTTTTTTCCTCTCCCCATTCTTGAAAAAAAGATAAATGTTGCAAAAAGATAAGAAACAAAGAAAAAAGATTCCAGATGTCTATTGAAGAACATGATTGTCAACTGACCACTTCAATTCTATCCAAATACTACGCAAACACAATGTGTTTTTAGTGCAGCTTAGCGTTTCAAATGCTGCAATTTTATCTATTTATTCATTTATACAAATTAGACAATTTTCCTAACCAGCAGCCTAGACAATTAAAGAAAGACAAGTTCATTTATTATTTTGAGGGATGCTATTATATTGATCACTAAAAATCTTGTGCAATATTTGGTTCGAAGTCAGTGGCTGTAATGCAAAGGCGTGGAGTGAGACATCCTGTACATATACTGCTCAGATTCTTAGAATCTGGTAACAAGAGTTTGTGGAGTCCATGAAGCGTATCCAAAAGCTGTAATGATTCGCTGGTTAAACGGGTGTTAAAAGAGGAAAATAAATAAGAAAACCGCTTTGAGGCAAACTTCATAATATTGACCTGGGTGTCGAAAAAGAAATAAATAAATAAGTTTAAAAAAAAAGTAATAATAATTTTAAATTTTCAATTCAAAGGCCAAATACCCCCCAAAGGCTCCGGAAGAGAGAAAACTCATAGCTCCAGGGGCAGCTGCCTTTCCTCGCTATTTATTTACTTTTTTTTTTTAGCTGTTAGAATCCTGAAATCGATTTAAATCGATTCGAAACGCATTTAAAGTGGCAATTCGATTTGGCGCCGACGAATTGACATTTCAATCGAGACTCAGTTTGAAACACAATAACGCATAATTAATGTTTGCATAATAATGATTCTATGCAGGTGAAATGTTACTGGCATGAAAACAGGTGATCTTAGATAATTTTGGGGTACTAAAAACAAAAACGCTAAGTGACTCTAGTTTCCATGATATCAGCAAACGCCTAACGAAGTAAGAATGCTTATAAAAACAGGTCTAGTATTGCTGAGAATAATTATAAAGACGAATAACATGCTTCCAATTTACTATTATAGGTTGCAATTAATATTTTTGGTCAAGATTCAAAATATAAAATATAATAACAACCCAATAAACTTAAAATTAAATAAATAAAATAATATTAATTAATAAATTTTACTAAGAAAATAAAGTAAAGCAAATAAACCAATAAAATCAGTAAAATAATAATAATCAGTCAATCAATAAATAACTTTATACCAAAAAGGAAAAGGAATCCCATAAAACAGCTGTAAAAGCCAAAACAACGGTTTCCACTGAATAGAACATCAAAGTTTATAGAAAACAGAAATTTATACAATACATTCAGAAAGAGAGAAAAAAAAATCATTATCAAGACATCAAAATTCATTATACTGAGTAATCATATTATTAAGAAAGCCTAATTTAGACTTAACATAAACTAATTTCTTTTTTCTAGAGCGTCTAAAACAATCCAAATTCAAACATTCAAGTACTTCAGGAGCAAATATTTTACCATTTAAAAGATTGCTAATAAAGTTAAAACATTCAATTTTATAAATTAGCATGGGATCAGGGATTCCAGTTCGTTCAGACATGATTGGAAAAGAATAATTCTCCGTAATACTAGCATATCTTTGAAAAAGCATAAGATAAAATCTACTATAAATAGTTTTTAGTCTTTGCAGGGAGGAAAAAGCACAATTCCCCCATACAATAATCAAGTATCTAATATTTGGTATAACATACATATTTAAAAAGTAAAATAAGCACATTAGAACTTTTAATTCTTACTGCAATTTTGGACAAGATCCCGACTCGCTTCAGACAGCTTCCGATAACATAATCAATGTGCTTATGAAATCTACATTGAGAATCCAAAAAGATGCCAAGATCCTTCACACATTTAACTTTTTCGATTTCAGAGTCACACAATTTATAAGAAAATTCAGTTGGATTGGATTTTCTAGTAATAGTCAATACTTTAGTTTTATCAACATTAAACTGAAGTTTATTACTAGTGCACCATCGTACAAAAGAATCAACAAGATTCTGGAGAACCATACAGTCACTCCTTCGCTTGATGATATTAAACATCTTCGGCAAACATTAACCCTTTATCTTCAAGAATATCGAAAGCATCATTCACAAACAAAATAAAAAGTAGAGGTCCCAGGGGACTACCTTGGGGGACCCCTATGTTAATAGGAAATCCAAAATCGGTACATTTCCCGTTGATTTTTACAAAACCAAAACGCCTCAAAAGAGGACCACAGACGGTAAGTCTTGCTAGCTTGCCAATCAAAAGAGTGTGATCAACCCTGTCAAAAGCCTTACTTAGATCCATATAAACAACAACAACAACAACAAAATAATAATAATAATAATAATAATAATAATAATAATAATAATAATAGTGAATATAAATAAATAAAATAAAAAAATAATATAGATGTGATATAAAAATTAAATAAATAAAATAAACAGTCAAATGCAATAAAAGGAATTAAGATAATTTTCTTTTATCATCATCATCATTTATTTATTAAAAGAACTAAAACAGCCAAATGTCCCGAAGCCATATACACTATCTACCCAAAAGTAATCGGACACTTTCTATTTTAGACTTTTTGTAGAATATTTAGAATAATTCTCGACGAATTATCCTGAAACTTCAGAGGTGTAAAGAGCATGTTAGACCTCATATTTCAGTGAAGATTTTGTCCCGAAGGCAAATAAGGGACCAGGAACGAAGTGAACAAAAAAAAAATAATGTTTGGGATCACCCTGTAAAAAATAATGCTTGAAATGCGTTGTACAGGGTGGTGCAAACAAAAGTAGCCTCGCATGAATTGCAGAGAAACCAACTTAACGCCGTAAGCAATGATTGGGCTGTCCCATTATTAGCACAGCAGGTTAATAGCGAGAGACGCACCGTTATGAGTTTTTTTTTATGCACCGGTCTATGACCATTGCACGGTTTTAGAGCAAATAAAGTGAAAAGTTTGGTAAACATTTCTTGGAACTTTGGAATACCTTTGGTTTTAACATTTATTTATTTGTTTCTTTTTAATGGGACTTTATTTTTTATTATTTTATTTTATTTTCTGTTTGTCTTCTTCAACAACAAACCAAGGTTGAAGTGATTACAGGAGATGCTGAAAGTGACCACCATTCACCTCTTGACACTTTTGAGCTCTGGTCAATAAGTTGTTAAATACAGAAAGCAGTTGAGACTGCGAGATAGCCTCAATCTTAGAAACAATGTTTTGCTTCAGTTCTTCAAGTGTGCGAGGATTGTTCCGATAAACTTTGGATTTTAGAGCACCCCACAAAAAGAAATCACAAACTGAGAGGTCTGGTGATCTTGGAGGCCAGCTTGGACCAACTCCGTCCTGACCTCTGCTAGCAACTCTCTCAGGTTCAAACATTTCATAAATGCGGTCCAGTGTGCGATGTGCAGTGTGGGCTGTTGCTCCATCTTGTTGAAAGTAGCTGTACGTTAGTTCCTCCTCAGTTAATTGATTGACGAATGGGTTAAAGTTGTTTGGGATGTAACGCGCTGCGTTCACCGTTTCATGGAAGAAGATTGGACCAAGAATGCGTCAAGCAGAGACTACACACCATACGCCAACTCTCTGGTCGTGCAAAGGACTTTGATGATATTCGTAAGGATTAGTGGTCGACCAGTGCCGGGTGTTCTGCGAGTTCACATAGACAGAGAGATGGAACCAGGCTTCATCAGAAATGTAAAACAGCTGCATGTCCAGTCCATTCATTGTGATTTCTTGAAATAGCCAGTTACAAAACTGAAGACGTTGAGGGCAATCCGCTGGTTTCAGTTCATGGACCACGGATACTTTGTATGGTCGCATCTTCAAATCGTCATGCAGAAAGCGTCCACACGATCTTCTTGAAATTCCGGTCTGCTAAGACAAACGGCGCGTTGATTTGCTTGGACTCTGTAGCATAATCGTTTGGAGATTTTGGACATTTTGTGGATTTCTTACTCGTTTTGGAGTGGTTCTACGCTTGTTTAAAACAGAACCTGTGTCCCGCCACTTTTTTATTAAAAGTTGCATCGCACGTTTTGTTGGAATTTTCTCATCTTCAAAGTTTTGAGCAAACAAATCACTGCACTGCTTCCAGGAGTTGGTTTTATAATTCTGCTGCACCGCGTGGACGCGGGTTCGACCCCGGCCGAGGACGACGAGGATTTTTTCAGAGGGAAAATCCTGAGATCACGCACTTCCTTCGGAAGGGAAGTAAAGCCGTTGGTCCGTGTAATCGTTTGCCGGCTGCACGTTACAGAACCCTTGCGAGGCAAAATTTGCGGCCTCTATAATGCTGTCCTGAAATGAACATGGCAGTTGAAAAGGACGTTAATACCAAACAAACCAAACCAACCAATCTGCTGCACCGAAAGCACCATTTTTTCCAGCTAAGAATCGTTCAAATTATGCGCTTCTCGGTATTGTACCCGCAGCGCTGATAATGGGACAGACCAATCATTGCTTACGGCGTTAGGTTAGTTTCTCTGTAATTCATGCGAGGCTACTTTTATTTGCACCACTCTGTAGCTGTAGCATAGGATTAAGAAGCTTCTTTTATTTATCTGTGTTCATTTATATGAGAATAGCTGCACGTATATTCATGGATCTATAAAGGTATCTTTAAAAAAATCGAAATATTTTCCTAAGTTTTTCGTTTATAACATGCAGAGTTTTCAACCCAATGCAATATCATTTTCAGGAAACTTAACAAACTACGAAAGAGACAACACCCTGAGAATAGAAAAATATTAAATAGTTGTTGAAATATGAGCAACCTAACCTAAATAATGTTTAACTGCGCATGCGCAAGCGTTACCAAAATGTGTTTTGCATAATTTCTTAGCCAAATTTATACAGCTACTCTTATAAAAAGCCCAAGCAAATAGCGTGAAAGATATCGCCGAAAGAATGAGTTCAATTTCAGTTGCTCTCATAAATAAACAAAACGATAAGGGACTTTCTCCAAATTTTTATTTTTGGACCGGGCACTGGTATCAATTTCTTCTCTTTACGCTGATAGGTACTTGATATGAAGGAACATTGACTAAACATCGACTTCATATAAGCATATTGACATAAAATCAGCGTAAGGAGAAGTCGATACTGATGTCCTGTCCAAAAATAAAAATTTGGAGCAAAGCCCTTATCGTTTTTTTTATTTCTGAGAGCAACTGAAATTCAACTCATTCTATCGGCGATATCTTATTGAATTTTCACGATATTTGCTTGGGCTTTTTAAAAGAGTAGCTCTATGCATACATTTGACTAATAAATTCTGCAAAAGACATTTTGGTAACGCTTGCGCATGCGCAGTTAAACATTATCTAGTAAAAATGCTCATATTTCATCAAATATTTAATATTTTTCTTTTCTGATTGCAGGGTGTTGTCTGTACTGTAGTTTGTCAAGTTTCCTGAAAATGGCATTGCATTGGGTTGAAAACTCTGGATGTTATAAACGAAAAACTTAGGAAAACATTTCGATTTTTTTAAAGAAACCTTTATATCTCCAGGAATATACGTGCTATTCTCATACAAATGAACAGAGCAGATAAGTAAAAGGAACCTCTTAATCATATGCTACAGCTACAACGCATTTCAAGCATTATTTTTTACAGGGTGGTCCCAAACATTATTTTTTTTTTTGGTTCACTTCGTTGCTGGTCCCTTATTTGCCTTACGGACAAAATCTTCGCTGAAATATACGAGGTTTAGCATGCTCTTTACACCTGAAGTTTCAGGATAATTCGGCAAGTATTTTTCTAGATATTCGACAAAACGTCTAAAATCGAAAGTGTCTGATTACATTTGGATAGATAGTGTATATCAACATGACTCCTTTGGTCAATGTTAAAAACCAAGTAATAAAGAAAGCAGACAAGGTTAGTGGAATTAGATCTGTTCTTTCTAAAACCATGCTGTTCTTGGAGCAAATAAGGCTCTGTGAACGATGACAAATGGGTAGCTATGTGCGTCTCCATGATTTTTGCCGGAATTGGAACGGCCTATAATCATTGGAAGAGAGAGCTCTTACAGTTTTGGGCACTGGTATTATATTGACCTGCTTCCAATTATTAGGATATGCGCCAGTGTTAAGGATAAGTTGAACAGTTTATGCATGGGATGAAGTATCGCGGGAAAACAACCTTTGATACCCTTGAACATGAAATCCGGATTTCCGTTGAAGTGCACTAATCTGGAGGCTGATAATTTATCTGATATTTTAGAAATCTCGGGGAGGCGGGGGATATCTGGCAATTTCAATTTTCCGTGTATTCTATCCCAATAAGATAATAAGAAAATAAGCTTTTAAACCGCAATAAAAGTTAAACAAAGAAGACGGTCATTTCGCTATAGCGTCACCTATGAGGCTAAAGGCTAGAATTGGGACGCTATTCCGTATTTCTTTTCTTAGAGGGCATTTAAACAAAAGAAACAAATAACAAAAAATTATTAATAAATAAAGTAAAACAAATACACAAATTTAATCAGTAAAATAATAATATAATAAATACACAAGAACTATAAATTAATTAAATTGAATATAAATAAATATAAAAATTAAATAACAATAAATAAAAAAAACAGTACGATATAAAAAATAAATTAAATTAATAAGTTAATAACTAACTAAGATATATTAATTACATATATATAAATAAATATATAAATAAATAACAAAAATTATCAAAGCTTTTAAACCGTAAACAAAGTTACACAGTTATTTCGCTTTAGCGTCACCTATGAAGCTAACGCCTACAATTGGGACGCTATTCTGCATTTCCTTTCATAGAGGGTATACAAACAAAAGAAAGAAAACAAAAATTGATTAATTAACAACCAAATCAACTTTGAATTTGATCAATTATTAATAAATATATTCAACCTATTTTCTGTGTTAGCAATTTAGCACTTTTCATGTCTGAAGTTTCAATTGTTGTGTATTGTTTAGGTTTATTTTATTATAACAATGTCTAACTGAAAATATTCCCATCATTTCGCTATAGCGTCACATTTGTAGGCATTAGCTTCGTAGGTGACGCTATAGCGAAATAAATGGCACGTTTCATTTCCGAAAGTGAAAAGAGATCAAAATTTGTAGAACAGTGTAATTTTCGAAAGAAACTACGGAATAGCGTCACATTTATAGATGTTAGCTTGGTAGGTGAAGCTATAGCGTAATGGCATCTCGGAGATGAGATCTCTGGAGATTTGGAGATGACCCATCTTAGACCTTATTCAAGTGTCCATACAGCGTGGTGACGTCATCCAATGTCCAAGATGGCGCATCCTTACTATAGGCCTGGGAGATTTCCTGTTTTGCGCATAATAACGCAGCGCCAATTTCCTGGCGCAGCAAAAATGCTGCTTCGATTTTGAAGTTTGGGTCTGGGGGTTGGGAGATTAACAGTCCCGCACGACGAGATTAGCCTTCTTTTGCCGCCATATCTGGGCTGATGATGACGGCGGGGGTAGTGTCCTGTCTCTTAATTAAAACCGTCGTCTATTTGTCGTCGAAAAGTTGCCTCTGATAAAAGGAGCCTTTTGTTTTCGACCTTCGACCCCAATAACCAGCTTCCTATCAGTTCGGACTCACTGGGCTCAAAAAGCAATATCGAAATCTGAAAAGTTTTCAGAGGGTTCGGTGTCAAAAGCGACCCGATTTACCTGGAGAGAGGAGGCTATTAGAGAAAAATGGCGGCGGCTACATCCCACATCCCACCCCCCTTCGTTTTATCGTGCTTCTTTTGTGAGGACAAAGTAATTAAAGTCGGGGAGGTGGACCCCCAACTCACCAGGGTCGGCGGCCATGATTGATCCCCGGGTTGGCTCTGTTATCACGTGGTCGATGCGCTTTTGTTTGGACGGCCGCCTTCCTTTTCTTAGGCCTTTCGAGCGCCGCCAGCGTCTGGACGGGCAGAGATAGTGGGGTCCTGCGAACAATACCTGCTGACGGATGACGTCTCGTGCCATTATTTATTCCAACTTCCTCCTCCTCCTCCTCCTCTTGTTGTTGCTTTCTAATTGTCAGAGGGCGCTGTCTTTGAACAGTAAAAAACCCCGTTAATCCGGACTATGTTGTGGAATTTCATTAATCCGGAACAGTACAGTTTTGAGTAATACCTTCGAGATTAATTCCAAACGAATGAGCACACTCGCGTTGTTCTGGATAGGATTGGCTGGTGTCCATGAAATTCAGTTAGAACTGAGATTAATGGCGCTCTTACAGTACAACATTATGGAGTCAGTTAGTTTTGGCATTTATATATGCCTTCGTCAGTTAAGGTGTATACATAATGTACACCATGCAGTACCTCTACCACACAATACCTACACTATATAGTACCTCCTTCATATAAGACCTTTTACTATCAATACCTCCACTATACGCATTATAATACTCCCACCAATACCATCACCATACAGGAATTTTATAATTAGTACTTCTACCATCCAGTACCTGGACCATATAAGAATTTTAGCACCACTATTTCCACCATACATTAACTGCCCCATGCAGGACTTTTAGTATTGTACCTCCATATGGTACCTTATACCTTGCAGTACTTCCACCATATATGACTTTTACCACCAATACCTCCACTATATAGTACCTCTCCCATACTGTACTTCCACCGTACATGACTTTTGCCCCCAGTATATCCACCATAGAATACCTATACCTTACAGTACTTCACCATATAAGAATTATGACCTGTATATTCACCATGAAGGACTTTTACCACCAGTATCTCCATATGGTATCTACACCTTACAGTACTTCGACCACGAGCATACAGTAATTACACCATGCAGGATGTTTACCACACCACTACCTCCATATAGGATCTACATCTTACACTTTTGCCACCAACACCTCCCCCTTACTGTACCTCCCCATACAGTACTTGTAACACCAGTACCGACATATGGTACCTATACCTTGCAGTACTTTCACTATATATGACTCTTACCACCAGTACTTCTACCATACAGTACCATAGCCTGCAATGATAAGAGAAAGCCTGCCCATTTGCCGTGCTCCATTGTTCAAACTGTGTCTCAAAAATCAGTCGAAAACGGGGCGATTTAGCACCGTCTAGCGACAAAATTTAACATTGTTAGAGGCACTTAAGTTGTCAAATTATGAAAAATGTTGAAACTAAATAGAGGTTACTTGATTTTTCATATAAAAAACTGATTTACCTTGTTATTCTTTTTGTCGAGGTGTGAATGACCAGCCGTTCCTATCGTTATAGGCTATGAAACGACTGAAACAATGTTAAATTTTGTTGCTAGGCGGTGCTAAATCGCCCTGTTTTCGAATGATTTTTGAGACACAGTTTGAACAATGGAGCAAGGCAAATGGGCAGGCTTTCTCTTATCATTGTAGGCTATGACAGTACCTACACCTTTAGTACCACCACCATATAAGAATTTTAACACCACTATATCCACCATACCGTGGTTGCACCATGCAGGACTTTTAGTACCCTTACCTCCATATAGTATCTACATCTTATACTTTTACCACCAATACCTCTCCCTTAGAAGTGGTGCGTGGCAACAACGTGGTGTGGGAGTGGAGTGATGGCGAAGTTGTGTCAAAGTGGTTTAACGCGCATTGAAGTGGCAAGTATCATATCGTGCCACCGACTTTCCACTTAGTATGTCGTCCTCAGAAGAAGAAGATGCTCTGTTATTTGTGCCACTTGCTAATATTAATACACAAATCATCGCAGAAAAAAGGCGTCCTTGGATTCACCCTCTTTGGCAAAAAAAAATAAAAAAAATATGGAATATACAACGTATATAGTCATGATTTAAATTTTAACGACGATAAATTCAAACTTTTTTACAGAATGAAGAAAGTAATTATTATTATTATTATTACGCTTTTGCAAATACTATGTCAAAACAAAGACACAAATTTCTCAAAACAACACCGTGTTTCGCATTCTGCCTACTCGAATGTGTACTAGCAAGTGGCAGCGAAGTGGCACGCCACTCGAAAATTAAACATGTAGGGACTAGTGGCACCAGACTGGCGCCACGCCACTTCCACTCCACTTCACCACCGCCATTCCACCTTGATGTGCGCGTTCGCATTTGTTTACATAGGTTTAAAAATTCCACTTGCCATTTAACCCCACGCCACTCGCACGCCAGTCACACTCCACCTGCTTACCACCTCAGTGCGCACCTGGCCTTACAGTACTCCCACCAGTACCTTCACCATATAGGAATTTTATCACCATATAGTACCTACCTTATAGTACCTCCACCATATAAGAAGTTTAGCACTCGTACTTACATATGGTACCTATACTTTGCAGTACTTCCACCACATACATGTATGACTTTTACCATCAGTACTTCTATGAGGGTTAAGGCGCAGGTATCGGCCTCGGTGGCTCAATGGTTGTGTGATCGCCTCTGATGCCCGAGGACGACGAGGATTTTTTCAGGGGGAAAATCCCGAGATCACGCACTTCCTTCGGAAGGGAAGTAAAGCCGTTGGTCCCGTGTAGTCGTTTGCCGGCTGCACGTTAAAGAACCCTTGTGAAGCAGAATTTGCGGTCCCTATAACTCCGTCCTGAAATGACCATGGCAGTTGAAAAAAGGACGTTAATACCAAACAAACCAACAAACAAGGCGCAGGTCTTTCCGCTCTCGAAACCAGCGAGTCGCGGGTTCGAATCCCGCCGAGGGCATGAATGTTTGTGTTTGTCCCTTTCATTATCATCCTTTCATCATGCGGAAGGCAACGGGAAACCACCGCATTATCACTCTTCCCTAGAAAACTCTGAATGGATAGCATACGTCCACACAGTCACCAGAAGTCGATTTCGACTTGATGGAATTCAACAACAACTTCTACCATACAGTACCTCCACCATATAAAAATTTTAGTACCACTATTTCCACCATAACGTAATTGCACCATGCTGGCTCAGTGGCCAAGAGGGCTAAGGCGCAGGTCTTATCGTTCTCAGCGAGTCGTGGGTTCGAATCCCGCCGAGGGCATGGATGTCTGTGTTTGTCCCTTTTCTAACATTCTCTCTTGAGAGGTTGGCGTCAGGAAGGGCATCCGGCCGTAAAACATTATTGCCAAATCTAATAACAACAGCGACCCCATGTGAATAATAGGAAAAAGCTATGGATGAAGAAGAAGAACGTAATTGCACCATGCAGGACTTTTAAGACCAGTACCTTGCAGTATACTTATGGCTTCTACCAGCAATACCTCCACCATAATGTATCGTTACCACCAGTAGCTCCAAAATATAAAACTTTTACCATCATGCAGTACTTTACCACTAGTACCTCCATACGATACGTACACCTTAGATTATTTCCACCATATAAAACTTTTACCACCAATACCTCAACAATACAGTACTTTTATCACCATACAGTGCTTACACAAGAGAGGACTTTCACCAGCAGTATCTCCACCACACAGTACCTTACATTAATCTGAACTTGCTTGTAGAAGTACAGTTTTGGTCTCCTGAAGTACAGTTCTAAGACCAACAGCTTGGAAGATAGACCTTTACAATCTGGAAAATGTACAAACGCCTCAGTAAGGATTGAATCTCCTTATGAATCCCAATTGAAGAAGAAATAACGGCCTAGTCATCGAGTATAACCCCGCAATTCCGCTCTCTCTCTCTCTCTCTCTCTCTCTCTCTGGCGGATTTTGCCTCTCCCGATTGCCGCCAGGGAGACGGCGATGTCCGTGCTTTATCTCTTGCGTTAATATCTTCGCTTCTAATTGAGCTATCCGACTGGAACTTGGGTTGGCTGCCGTACTCATCTGTACTGAGACGCACACACACACATACAGGCCAATGACTTAGAATTAACGTTACAATTGGATCGATACTATTCTGCATTACAGTTTCTCATTCATTGACCAAATGTTTACTTAATAAACGAGACGTTTGATTTATTTACTATTACTCTTAAGCTCGTGTTATCTTTCTTGAAAGGTTCTTTTCGACAGGGTTTGCGAAGCTAAACTTAGCGCGTGCTTTAAGAAAATAAAATAAAAATGACAAAAAAAAAATAAAAACAAAACACTCGACTGCAATTGGCTTGCCTATTTGTCTTAGGAACTCTTCGCTTTGTTTACTTTGGTCTTGTGCAATGCGGAAATTTGACGCTCCTGTTGACTTAGCCTGGATTCCTGTTTGCCGAAGATGCGTGTGAGTCGAGGTCGGCGGTTCAAAGCCGGTAATTGTCGCTTAAAATCGAAGATGTTACCGAGCAATTTGAGAGAGATTGGGTGTCATAACTTGATTTTCCGTGTCATAACTTCCAAGCGGATAAAGATACCTCAAAACAGATTGCACGATTGGATTTCTCAGGAAATCCCACCTCAAAACGAATGGTCACATGACCCTCTTACTGTTAGAAATTTTTAAACGTTAACATAAAAATTTCTAACAGTAAGAACGTCATGTGACCACTCGTTTTGGGGTGGGATTTTCTGACAAATCCAGTGGTGCAGTCTATTTTGAGATATCTTTATACGTTTAGAAGTTACGACGTCATTTACTCATTCCTTCCATCGCAACCTATGCTGGGCTGTATGAGTACATATCTATTGATGGATATCCCCGATCGAGTGGATAAGTAGATAGGAATGGCAATGCAGGGTCATTGTTAGTAGACGGTGGTTTTCGTGCTGTTTTTACAATTGGAAAATATGTAATCGTCACGTGCTTTGTGAGAAATCATCTCGCGCCCTAACAATAAGAGGGTCATGTGACCACTCGTTTTGGGGTGGGAGTTTCTGGCATATCAAATCGAGCAGTGTGTTTTGAGATATCTTTATCTATTTTGAAGTTCTGACGGCATTTATCCGTTCCTTCCATCGCAAGCAATGCTATGTGACTCCATATCTACCGATTCAAGTCCCTGATCGAGTGGATAAGTGGATAGGCCAAAAAGCCTTGCGATGTAATCTCTTGGAACTGCAATGCAGGGTCATTGTTAGCAGGAAGATAAATCGCAAGTGGCGGCGCAAGTATGTAATCGTGATGTGAGAAATCATCTCGCGCACTAGCAGTAAAAGTGTCATGTGACCACTCGTTTTGGGGTGGGATTTTCTGACAAAGCCAGTGGTTCAGTCTGTTTTGAGATATGTTTATCCGTTTTGAAGTTATGGTGTCTTTATAAGTATAAGTAGACGTTTTAAATTTGTGTGTATTCATTGAGGCAATCAAGTTCTTCAAATTTTAAATTTTTATTTTAAAAATTAATCGAATCGATGTCAAGATGGCTAATCATATTAAACCAATTGATGAGCCACTCAAATATTAAAAAAAAATATTTAAAAAAATCCGTTCTCCCACCTGTTTTACAAGCTAATCATCGAGCATTCACCTTTTCCTAATGAAAATCGAAATGGTTTAGCCGCTTTTCAAACTTTAATTTTGACTTTACGGCGCTCTTTTTTCCTGTCTCTCTCTTTATTTATTTTTTTTTAATTCCTTAATTCTTTCCGCAACTCAAGACATTATCATCATCATCAACGTGTGAAAGGTTTGATCTCTGCATGATATTTATTATTAAAGTTTTTTTTTTTTTTTTTTTTTTAGGTTTTAATTTATTTTTTTTTTCGAATGTAAAAGTGCTTTTTCTCGCCGACTGAGGTTTATGAACTCCTTGATGGCCCTCCTCCTCTAAATATGCTAAACAGTCGTTTAGCGTTTTTCCTCATTCCATTTCAGTTCATTATTATTATTTTTATTATAATAATTATTTTTGATATTAAAAAAATTAAACTTCAATTACTTTGAATTTTAGCGCCATAACTTCAAAACTGATAAGGATATCTCAAAACAGATTGCGCCACAGGATTTGTCAGAAAATCCCACCCCAAAACGAGTGGTCACATGACCCTCTTACTGTTAGAATCTCGGACTCAAGATGGCGGCCAAATAGTTGAAGTATTGGAGAGCAGTGGTGGGAATTGAAGTTAGTAGAATTGGTCAAGGCATGCATTCAAGAATGTGCTGGAAGCGTTCCTGAGGTATTCTGAACGGAAAGAAAGGTATTACTTTGTGCAAGAGATTCTGTACATCAAAAAGAGCTTCTTCCGGTTTTGGACTACTAAAAATGTACCGGGAACTTGGACTCGTAGGACCAAGCGACTATATACCATTTGGTCCAGTGCATGATATCACGGAGCCTATACACAACAGTAAGCGTCTAGCAATACGTTAGGGGTTGGTTCTCTGAGTAAATTCTCGGTATGTACACCTTCTTAGATACTGTTTAGTATCTAATGAGTAGAATGGGGTCGAAAAGTGACGGGCGGCATTAACGAATCCAGTAAGCAGCGGAATTCCCGAATTATAGAACGCGCCGGTTTTTAGAGTCTCTCTATCTGGATTTCTTGAATTAAGATCTCGTTCCTGCTTGTCAACACGAATTTGGTCATTTTATGAAGTACTACTCTTGCCCTTGTCTTTCTTCTCCAGTTTTCTAAGGTGACTATCGAAGTAGTAATTGTAGCGAGTATTGCAAAGGTGAGCAAAACAAGTCCTATCGCTTTAGGATAAGGAACTTTTTTTTTAATAGCTCACACGTGCTTTAAGAATTTTTTATGACTATTTGTAGTTCCACTCTTGCTTAAGTGTTCTACATATTTATTGCTCATGTTAATTTTTTGTTTCGTCGACCACACTCTAATTTTATTTATGACCCCGTGACGTCATATGGCGAGATTTCTTTGAAAGGACAAACAGGTGCTGGCCAGCGACTTTGAATTTTTTTTTTATTATTATAAAATTTAAAATTACTTTTTTTTGTTCGCTACCCAAGACGAAGTTCGCTATCCGAATTGTTCGGTAACCGATTATCGATTTACCATAGATTCTTCATTCGTTCTGGAGTCCAGATAATGAATGAAAAGTATATTTCTTACTATATGAAATGTTTTTATATGTAATAACAATAATCAATACATGCACAGTCCTTGCTTTTGTATATATTCGTTCATAGCATGTCGTTCCAAGTTGTTTGATATATTACATGCCATATCTTAGCTCTGAAAATTTCCAATTCGGTCATCTTCAAACTTAGGGATCCTCAGGGAGGGGTGAAGAACTGGCCACTCTTGACCACCTGAGGGGGAGGGGGGGAGTAGGGAATCTTCCATAAACCACGTGGCCAAAAAATAGCAATATTTTACCCCCTCTCCCTTCTGTAGCTACGATGTCAAAAATCTTTAACCCCCGCCCCTCTATAAACCACATGGCCATTGGCTCACCCCCATCCATTTTTAAAGTAATAAAGAGGGTTTCTGGCCGTCACACTTCATTTCGTCATAGTCACTTTTGCTCGCATTCACTTCGTCCCACGATTGAGAAGATACATAAACTTCTGCCAGTGTAAGCCGCGATAGAAGATGCAGATAATTCTCACTATATCTGTCACGTGACCAACTGACCTACTACTACAGAGATGAAACGAAGATGATCTGAATGTGGCGATTTGAATGAGACGACATGAATGTGACTATGAGCAACTGAAGTGCGACGAAACGAATTGCTTGTTAACATCCCTTGATCCATTCCTAAAAGACCACGTCTCTGCTACCTTACTCCCTTCCTTCCCTCCCCTTCTACTTGACCACGTGGTTTATGGAAGATTCTTAGTGCGTTACCGTCGATGTATCCTACGGCTTCCCGACTTTTGGCAAAAGGTACAAAACTTTGCCGGTGATTATATTGAAGGACTGTAAAGCAATTGTACTTGCATGTTCATCATAAAGTTGCCACTACTTTATTTAAAACCCTCGTATTTTAGATGCTGTATCTGGTAAGGTTAGTTCCCCCCTAAGATTCGATGTATAAAAACGAGCAACAACTCGGGTTCCATCCACACTTTCTACCAAAAGTAATTGGGCACCTTCTCACAGTATTTTAGATAGAGTCGTGTATCTCGTGGTAACATGAACTCACAGTAGTCATACACTGTACTGTGAAAATATGGACAATGAAGGTGCTCACAATACTCTCTGGTAACGTTATTACGTTTTCACTACTTCCAAGATGGTGTGAAGAGTACTGTACTACGCTTGGATTGGTCTGCCAACACGCTAAGCTATATATCCATATCTATCCAACTTATCCAATATACCTGATCCTCATTATGTTTTACCTGGCCATTTGTGCATTCTCTGTATAAGTGAGCTAATCTAAAGTATCCCCCACCCCCCAGGCCAGAATATAACCCTGTTACAATCAATAACAGCAAAACTGTGTTTTCTAAACCCCTAAACAGTTCCTAATTGTTTCGTCGCACGTCATTTCGTCTTAGTTACTTGTAACATTCAGATGGTCACATTCACTACATCCCCACATGCAGCTCGTCATATACATTTCGTCTAGGAATCGTGAGTTTTTTTCAGTGGCGCCGTCGGACGATTTAGCTTTTTTGATGTCGCTTTTTTTAAAAAAACTAAGGCCTGTTGACCTAAACCCTTTTACACAAGTTACTTTTAGATGACCCCAAAGTTGTTTGCTTAAGCCCATCGAAATCGGTGGGACGGAGATTGTGTCATTCCCTTGTTGCAAATAGCGTTATACCATGGATGAAGAAAGGATGGATGGGACACTCCTATGCGTTGAGCGTGAGTTTTTTTTCAGTGGCGCTCTCTGTGGATTTGCGTAGTACTAAACCAAATCTGTTTGGAAAATGAAGAAAAATAGTTTCAGTTTCTGCTTTGCGTAGTACTAAACCGAAACTTCACCACCATCGTTTCGATTTGCGTAGTACTAGAAATTTTTTAAAAAAGAAATTCATATATTAAATGGTTTTTTAAGATAAAAGTTTGCTTAGAAAGTTTTTTTATTTTTTTTATTTTATTGTTTTTAGTCTATTTTTAATTTTATTAATCTAATCTAAGCAGATGATTATATTTAGTACTACGCAAAGCTCCAGATGTCGCCCCAAAATCAAACTCACTGAGGACGGCAATGGAGTGTCCCATCCATCTTTTCTTCATCCATGGTTATACTTACTACAAGCACGGTGTAAGAAGAAAGACTGGTGTTAGTGGAACTCCATCTAACCTCTCCCTAACTGCGATTGGTCAGCCTTCTTCCCTGCGTATGATTACATTGTTACTTGGTTTCCTGGACAATCCACAACATAGATTGTTAAAAAAAACACCTACAAAAATGAACTTTCAACGTTTTATGACGAACAGGATTAAAAATAATAATTTCGGACACTTAAAAGAACTCCCAAATGTTTTCTCTTCTATCCCCCATGATGCACAAGCAACATCGTCAGCCATTTTTTTTTTATGGCGAGCCTGATCTAATTGCACTTCAGCAGGTTAAAAGGTGAATTTATGTTTTGATAGAAATAAAGTTTAACTAGCTCATTATTATGTTTTATTAAATATGCATTTAGGGACCATTAAAAAAATTATGAATTGCATTTCTTTATAAAGAAAACAAAAGAACTCATAGCGCTTGCAGCACGATGTCGCGTTGTGATTAGGCTTCGACCAATCGCAGTTAGGGAGAGGATAGCTGGAGTTTTTACTGTATTATAGATTTCGATGGGCTTAAACAAACAACTTGGGGGTCTTCTAAAAGTAACGTGTGCAAAAGGGTTAAGGTCAAACACGCCTTCGTTTTTTAAAAAAGCGACATCAAATATGCCTACTTCGTTCCCTTGCCTTCCTGTCTTTCGTTCCCTTTTATTATCTACATGCTAGATTTCGTTAAATTGCTCGGACATAGAAGTCATGCTAAATTAGCCTGTTTGAGTTTTTTCACTTTATGAATATGTCGAACCGACTGAGTGACAAAAAGATCCTGGGACGAAGTGAATGTGAAGAGCTAGTTAATAAAAGCGACAAAATGATTCTCGGACGAAGTGAATGATGAGCCTATTTGAATGTAATCTAAAGTGACTACGGTAAAATGAAGTGTGACGAAACGACCTGACAACTTCGTTATAGAAAAGTAAGGGGGATATATTCTACTCTAGCCCATATTATACTGTGGGCTGTTCCACCGGACACTTGAGTCGCATTTGTTGTGAAAAGTAGATTCCTTGAGAATTTCTTTTTAACTAGTAATGCTAATAATAATAATAGTAATAATAATAATAATATTAATATTAATCGCTCTCTTTCTCACCATCATCATCATCGTCCATTTTCCTCTTTGTATTCACTGGCTCCTCCTCCTTTCGTGTTTGGTTGCGCCGGCTGTTGAACTTCAACTTTCACTTTTCCCGCCTCGGCTAGTGACCCCTGGCGGCGAACGAACGTGAACTGAAAGCACCAATCATCATCATCATCATCATCATCATTGGAGAAGGTTGAAGTCGTCGTCGTCGTCTTGCTATAAGAATTTTTTTTTTCTTACTTTCTTCGTATGCTTCCTCGCTCTCCATTTTATTTTTTTAAATTTATTTATTTATATTTTTATATATTAATATAATTCGAGCCTAATAAATAAATAAATAAATAAATATTTAATTGAAAGCGAGGCTTTTTTTTTATTGTTGATCAGCTGTGAAAACGGGTCGAAAGCTTTTCCGAGTGGAAACTCTCATTAATGAGAAGAAAGGGTTATTAAGTGGTTCCTTTTCGTTCATTTGTTTTTTTATTTATTTGTGCTTAAGTTTCTCGTGGTAAAGATACAATGATCACCATTTTCGAGGAACCATTGCTAAAGAGCAATTTGTTATTTTTTTTATTGTAAACAGTGAAAACAGGGAAATCCGGCTTAAATTCGGAGACACTGCAGGGATTTTCAGGGGAGGTCTCGGATTGGCCTGCTTTTTACCCGTTTCTGGTTTTGCCAATGTTATTGAATACCCATGCTATCCCTATCTTGAATCTACGAAAGTGATAGTGCACGGGAGTTTCTGTTATTTATATTATCGTGCATTTAGTATTCTCATCAGTAAACGGCTAAAGTCTAAATTTCCCGGATTATAGAGTACGCCGATTTTTTCAGAGGTTCTGGTTCATGTTTACGAACGTAAATTCCAGAAGGTGTATAATAGTTCTGGTACCTTTTGGATTAATGTACTCATGTGTGCACATACAGACAAGTCCAAAGAAAAGAAGTAACATGTGCTTAATAGTGTATAAGATTTCCTTTGAACTGAAACACTTGTACGTCAATAGGGAATTCAGTGGTTCACCAAGGGAATATGCCGGAAAGTAGGCAGAAGCCAGACCATGTAATGCGCTCTCTTTCCAGTCGCAGTTGCCTCTCCCAATTGCCGCCGACGAGAGGACGATATCCGTGCTTTGCGTCTTCGGCTAATAATGTCGCTTTATAATTGTTTGCTATACGCTTATGTACAATTATACACACAAATGGCCAAAGAATTTGAACTAACATGTGCTTAATAATGTATTGGACCTCTTTGAAAGGAATTACAGCATAGGATTGGTTGAGAGTCAATAAAAAGCATTTGTATTCCCTCAATGATCTACTTAATTCCGTCGAAAGTAGGAAGAAGCTTGACCACGGACATGCGCTCTCTCTCTGGCGGCCGTTGCTTCTCCCGATTGCCACCGGCAATTAGCGATGTCCGTGCTTTAATAAAATAAATAAATATAATTGGAAATTAGGCCGCTGTACCTCCGGATATTAATAAATAAATAGTGAAACATAGTAAACAAAAATCTACAGACTGGACTCGAACCAGGGTCCTTCGGGTTCATTTCATTAAGCGGTACCTTTTCTAATTCAACCAAAGATATTGGTTGTAATATATCAAACAACTTGGAACGGTAGGTCATGAAGGAATATATAAGAGTAGTTAGTAAGTTAGAAGATGGTCGAATTTCATTGAGTGGTACCTCTTCTGATGATACCATAATGGTACCGTTAGAAATTTTCAATGCTAAGATATGGCATGTAATATATCAAACATTTTTAAATGACATGACATGAACGTATATATAAGAATGGTTAGCAAGTTTGAAGATGGTCGAAGCAGTTTCAATGGTACACAGTCCAGTTAGATTGATGTGACCACCTATCAGTAGCCAGAAGAACAACCTTCCGCGGCGCGGACAGCTGCGAGACGGGTAGGAAGACAGTCAATAAGGTTCTGGCAGGTATTGACAGGGTTGTGAAGCCATGCCGACTCCAGTTCTGTGGCGAGCTGCCGTACAACCCGATCGAGATGGTCTCATGTCGTCCACAATGATGAGTGCACCCAGGGAATGCCACGAAAACATTCCCGAGACCATAACGCTGCCTCCTCCGGCCTGGACCCTTGCGGCACGTGTTGCAAGGTTTTTGTTGTCTGACGCCGAACGCCGTACACGCCATCGCCCATCTGTCCGATGGAGCATAAACCGTGATTCATCTGAAAAAGCCACCTTTCGCCACTCTGTTGCTGTCCAGTTGCGGTACTGGCGTGCAAATGTCAGTCTTTGTCGCCGGTGAACAGCCTTCAGCATTGCTGCACGAACCAGCCGTCTGCTGCCGAGTCTCGTACGCAGCAACGTTCGCTGAACTGTCGTCGAGGATACACGTTTGGTAGCCTCCTGGTTCATCTGGAAGGTCAGTTGGTCGGTTGCACGTCTTTTCGCTTGCACGCGTCTCCGTAGCCGTCGTTCACCTCTGTCATCACACTTGGCACGTCGCTCATTTTGGGTATTGCCATTCTGCCATGCACGATACAGTTTCACCACGGCGGCACGCGAACAGTTCACAAAACTAGCAGTTTCGGAAATACTACTGCCTTTGGCTCGGAAGCCGATGATCATGCCCTTTTGGAGGTCGGATAAATCGCTACGTTTCGCCATGATTCCAATAATTGCAATGTTTTCTGCTTCCCTCTGACACCCTTCCTATACCCCACCCCCCACCACCTCTGATACTGGTATGTACCTTCTGGACGTAACCATTTTCCACTGATGTTGAACGTAGGAGATGGTCACAATATACTGTGTGGACTGGACTGTGTATATAAGCCAATGACACCATTTTGGTACCAATGAAAATTTCCAATGGGATATATCAAAGAACTTATAACGACATGTCATGAACGAATAGCCTAAACGTAGTTAGTAAGTTCGAAGATGGCCGAATTTGCGTCAGTGGAACATGGTTTAAGGTTTTCAAAAATGATTAACAAATTTTGGAACTCTATTTTGGGCTTTCTCTCTTCAATAAAAATTATTAATGGCTCATTGGTGGATTTATTCGTAAGAATTTGCAATTGCGCAATTTTATGCAGCATCTACCTACTTTCCATTTCTTGTATTCACAAAATAAGAAATAAAACAGAATCATATAGCCTACATTATAATTAAATAAACCATTAAGGAATGACATAACCAAGTACCGAAAGGCTAAATTAAACCATTCGCGGAACCATATTTTTCAACCGCCCAATGTTAACATTGTAAGTTTCAAATGGATCATAATGATACCATTAAACCACGTACCTTTGAACCAATTTGGATTATCATTAATTTTACCCCCCTTATATTCATTTATGACACATCATTCCAAATTGTTTGATATATTATATGCCATATCTTATCATTGAAAATTTTTGAGGGTGTCTGTCGTAAGGGTACCATTAGAGCACGTGCCACTGTTTCGATTACAACCATTTTCAAAATGGTTCATTCCCGGAACCTTATTTATCAGTTGGCGAAAATAGTAATTTATATCCACTTCTATCTCGTCATTACGATTTGTTTGATATATGTCTCCATTAAAAATTGTTAGTAGGGTCGTGGAGGTACCATTTGTGCACGTGCTAGTGAACCGATTTAGATAGTATTTGCGATTGGTTCGTGCCATGGACTATATTCAACGACTGACGTAAACAGATTTTGAAAATCTTTCATAGTCTTGGAGGAGTTAGAGTTACAGAACTGACAGACAGACACGTTTCCCTTAACATAAAGCACCTTTCGGTACTTAATAAAGAATAAAATCTTGTAAACATTCCAAAGAGGAGCTTTAGGAGTGAAGAAGAACTACATTTATACATTGACTAACAAGAAATTACTCCCTCCCCCCGAGTAAGTAGCAGATCTTGCGGTCATGTATTTTTACCCCTTTATCTGAACTTGTTACTTCCACCCAAGTTTTTTAATCAAGAAATTGATTTTCTCGAACTTATTGTGTAGAATTTCTAAGAAAGTGTAAAACGAGATCGCTTTTTTATAATGTTAGTTGTTAAACGATGGGGCTTATTTGGTAATAGGATATTTCAATACCTGTTATATCAAATTATATGTTCAAGAAGAATTCCCGATGATTTTAAATGTACTCCAATATTACTCCAATATATAAAACGGGAAGTGTTAATGACTTTAAGAACTATCGACCCATTTGTGCACTATCGGCGCTCTCGAAGGTTTTCGGAAAAAATTTTGTTTACTCGATTAACTGGGTTCCTATGGTCGGTTATCCCTAGGAAGCAGTTTGAAGGAAGGCCGAAAACACCAATAATATATGCGATCTTAACTATTTATAATTATATGATAGACGCCATTGACAAGGGCCGAATATGTTATTTAGTCAATACGGACGTTTCGAAGGCCTTTAATACCATTAATCGGAGTTTATTATTTAAACATTTTAGACGGTTGGCTGCTGACCAAATATCATTGGATCTTCTGGATGATTATTTTAGGAATCGCACAAATTATATTCATACTGCTCAGAAAGATTCTGAAGGCAATTCGACTAAGGGCATTCTGCAAGGGTACCCAATGGCCACCGCTTTGTTTGCTGCAGCCACCACACAAATCTTCGATCTTCCACTTCATACTAACATAATATCTTACGTGGATGAGAATTTTTTGGTTAAGGCATATGATAAATCTGATCAACATCTTGCTGAACTTACAGATCCAAGAGGGCATTACGGCCTTAACTGAATGGTATTTGGCCCAAGGTCTATCATTCAGTGAAGAAAAAACAAACATTTTAATGTGTGATAGGCATACGTTGGCCTCGTTAGAAACATACAAAATCTTGGGGATCATGTTTGATAACAAGGTATCCTTTAGGGAACATGTTGAGCGATTATTAATTGATCTTAGCCGTCTTATATGTCTGTTTATTAGGTTACTTAAAATGCTGATAAAAAAAGAAATTATTCAGCTTATTAAAACCATGGTGGTTCCCAAAATTGAATATGGGATAGTGAACTGGTCGTCTGCGTCCAGGACATTACTTACGCGAGTACAGGTTGCCTATAAAATATTATGAGAGCAGCCCTAGCCCTCCTACGCATGTGTCGGTTTCACATTTGTTCCAAGATCATAGTATTCCAACGTTAATGGCGTTATCAAGATTTGCAAGAATGAAAGAAGTATATAAGGCTCTCGTGGACGTTCACCATCCAATACATTATATTAAAGACTGGTTGATTAGCTCAGATAATACCCAGGTAGCACACATCGGTACAAGCTCGTACCTACCAACCCTACTTCGAGAGTTTTGGATAACCACTTTCCTTTTAAAACAATTATGCTTTGGAACTCTTTAACCTAAGACGTGAAGTATCAGATCATGAACTGTACCCTAAAGCTATGTTTAAACCATAAGCAGCACGTCTATGATCTGTTGCTGCACGCAAGTACTACTGAATTTTAACCATATATTCCAACTTGGGATGCAAATTTTATAATAAAAAAAAATAAATAATAAAACAAAGCTCGCATCTTCTTTCCTTTCTTCCGATCGAATGACTTACCACACGCCATATGTTGCCATCGTTCTAAAGACCAAGTGACTGCCACCCCCGCATCTTCGACCCCACTCGAACAATTTGGCGTAAACTTTGTAGATCTTGCCTAGAGGAAACTGCACATATCACTCCTTTACGTACCTAAATAGCACATAGATCGTTTGTCCTCTCTGACTCCCACCCCCGTCATTCCGACCCCAGTGCGCCAATCAAAAGCAAACTCAAATAGTGAAGGTGGACATGCTCATAGTAAACTACATTTCGAATTTCAACCTTCTACCTCAAAAAAAAAAAAAGGGGGAATCATGAAGGGGACGGACGGACAAAATAAAACCAATAACTAGCTCCATTCTTTCACTATTGAATAATATAGATTATGAGCACTTGAGCAATCGTGCGTCGACAGAGCGATTTCACGTGCGCGTGGCGATGTCAATAGTAATGCGTAAAAGATGAACAGCAAGTAACACTATATTCATTCTTGACAAATCGATTATTATAGGACATGTCATTATCTTGGTATTCTTTACAGTCACTGTTTTAGCACGTGAATTCGACTTGAAGGGGTCCACGAAAAATTCTGAAAAATTGATACGGCCGAGCTAAAACCATGATGGGCATGTTTCTGAAAAGAGAATTTGAAAAAGTTAATCTGTTTTCAAGTTATCGTGCAAACGGCGGACGGCCGGATGTTCTGGCGCGTTCTTATAAGTAGCTGTTAGCTAAAGCCCCTAATAAACCATTAACCCATTTGAAATATAATACATGTATTTCCAAAAAATTTTTAAAATTAGAACAGTTTCGAACTTGAAATGAATTACTCTTACATATTCGTTCATGGAACGTCATTACGAGTTCTTTGATATATTACATGTCATATCTTAGCATTGGTACCATAATAGTATTTCTTGGTTCGAAACTTCCAACGACCCATGCTTCAAGGCCCTCCAATGAAATATTTTTTCTTTTAAGGAAAAGCAGAGGTACCCGTCAAAGGGTTAGCGATCGAAACTGATAATACCAACCTGGTTTTTTCATAAATAATAAAATAAGATATGAAAGGTTGTAAGATAAAAAACGTCACTGATCTGACACGAGATAAGTCCAAGCCCAAGCAGGTGCAAGAAATAATTTTAAAAAGTTGTTTCTTTTTTATTTTATTTTTTTTAATTTATTAAAACCTCATCAACACAGGTAACTCGTAGTGAACCAGGTGAAATTGAAAATACCTTCGGTTCACACCACTTTTAACCCCGCTTCGTCAAACCTCGTGACAGGACGCTTTTAATGGAGAGACTCCTCTCCTCCCTTCCATTAGGCTTAAGACATTCCAAGAAGCGTTTGCAAATCCTGTTGACGGGCTTTCATCTTGTATTTGCCTCTTTCCAAGCTAACTCTAATCGTTTCCTGTTCAACCGCTTTCCGTTAGGTTCCTTCTTTAACACATGCAAATTCCCCGTTTCCGCCAGGAACGATTTCAATTAGCGGGGGTCGTGTGACCTTTGATTTGTCAGTAAAGAGGCTGGCTCACCTTATTGAGTTCAATGGACTTCACATGAGCCAATCGGAACCTGAACTCGCGACATACATTATTGCAGTGACTGGAAAAGTCGCCTAAAAATCGCGTAGAAAGCCTGTTTCGCATTCATCGGCAATTCGCTTCACGCCGCAACTTTGCTGAGGATTCTGGAACTGGAAAGATGTTCTCTCTCGTAGATGATTGACTGCGCATTCAGAATCCCCGTCGTTGTCGCCTCGAAAGCCTGTTTCACAATTACAGTTTGCGGGCGGAAAACAGGCGGATGCGGAGCCCGCATCGCAAGACGAAGATTTTCCGCACGGACTGCCGTTTCACAATTACAGGAATTCGCCCGCATTTTTCTCCGCAACTGCTTTGCGGGTGGAAATTTCAATTCATGCCGGTTCTGAATTTAGCGGATTCCGCAACTGCTTTGCAGGCGGATTTTCAATACAAGTGGATCCACAAGTGCTTCAATCAATCAGAAAACGTCAAGTTTTGGCGCATCTTTGCTGTCGTATTGGGCGAACACACTGTCGATGTGAAATTGGGCAGGATAACGCTCGTCCACACTTTGCCCGTGTTAGCTTGCAGGGCTTACAGCATGTGGCACGACGTCCCTGTCCAATACCATCTCCGGACTTGTCGTTAATTGAGCATGTGTGGGACGTCGCTGCACATTAGCTGCAACAATTTCACAATTGCGCCAGCATGTTCAGGAGGCTTGGAACAATCTACCCCAAGCATACAGGAGTCGAGGCCTGCATTGAAGCTGGCGGCGGTTATACGGTCTACTAATGTGGTCTATTGGGGCATGGGAGCCACCCTGTGCAACGTCTTGCAATTTGAATCATTTCTTATATGCCACCAATGCTACATGCGTGCTAAATTTCAAATAAATCGACCCATTCCTTCATACATCGGAAATATCAATGCCATATTCTCAGGAAAAAGGAATAACTGTTCTGAAATTGCAAGGGAATTCGCTTAAAATTTGCTGTACGCCATTTTTAAAAGCGAAGGAAAGAAAGGGGAGAAGAGCGAGCGCAGGATCCCTCCTTCACGCCTCGTCGCACCTCATTGGCGTGATAGGCCTTTCCGCATGGCGTGGCTCCGTTTGCGCATGCGCGCGTCTCTCTTTTGCCAGCCTGATTGGGTTTTCGGAATTAATTTCTCCCTTAACAAGCGGCCGCGAATAGCGTGAGACGGCGCTTCCGGTTTACTGTTACGCACCTGTTTGGCCGAGGCATTCCAAGCCGTCGCCGCCCTTTCGCGCCCTTGAATCACGTGATCGGGAGGAGCGGGAGGGAAATTAAAATTGATTTTTTAAAATTTTATTTTTTCTTTTCTTTTTCTTTTTCCTGTCTTCCCATTCCTCCGATCGAATTTCGTCAAACGAGCTGCCTTGTTGTTGCCCGTTTCTTTCCTTAACGCGAATCGATCTGGTTTCGAGATTTTTATTGATCAGAGTTATCGAGTTGTGTTATGAAAAAAACCACGCGCGTTTCCTGGTATCCAATAGCAAATGGGAATGTGGTTAGGGACGACCTCAACCACCGTCCTCCTATCAGCGCAGTTCGATATGAGCATAGAGATGGCTGAATGGCAGTTTAACGTCTCTTACCTTAGTAATGCCGATCGAATGGAACGTTAAAGTACATTCGAAGAAACACTACTGTTATTTTAGGCGATTTTTCAGAGGCTTTCTGAAACTCGCGCTCGTTTTCCTATGATCTGGCGAGCCTTGATCCGTTTCCAAACGATTTTTAGGCTTTTTTTTGTTAGCTAATCAGGTGCAGGGTGGTTATAATTAAAGTGATACCATTTAGACCCTTCTAGCGGCCATAATTCTGGCAATCAGATTTTGACGAAACTTGAGATATATGTTATACAGACCATGGGAAAGGGAATTTGGCAATAAAAAATTAGTTCACATTTTGACCGCTACGTCAAAATATGGCGCATGAATAATAACAAAAACAAGTTAGAAGCAGAGAAATTTATAAAATGAGAGCATTTGTTCAATGTGCATTCCATTCGTGTCAATGACATGTTCAAAGCGCATTATTGCATGTTCCACAGTAGAGCGAAGGGTTTCCTGAGGAATCGCAGTGATATGGCGTGTTATGCTTGCTTTCAATTCAGGGACAGTCTGCATTCTTCCTCCATAGACATTATCTTTCAAATATCCCCACAACCAGAAGTCACAAGGGTTTAAGTCCGGTGAACGAGGAGGCTATGCTGTTGGAAAAGTTCTCGAAATCACCCGATCATCTCCAAAATGAGCATGAAGCAGTTCCTTCACTTGTCGTGCAATGTGGGATGTAGCACCAACTTGTAGTTCTAAACATTGTCTTTCTTGTAAAGCAGGAATGACTTTCTGCTGCAGAAGTTCGCAGTAACGAGCACCAGTGATTGAACATCTTTTAGTGCCTTGAGGAGTGTTCTCTTAAAAGAAAAAGAGGGCCAAGAATGAAATGTGAAGTGAATCCGCACCATACAGTCACGTAATCAGAGTGCAAGAATTTTTCATGGCAGTACCCCACATTGCGACAGTTTTGAACATTCACTGCTCCGTCTATTGTGAAATGCGCTTCATCTGACCACAACATGTTCCGTGGCCATGCATTATCGAAAGAAATTGGCAAGCAAAATCAGTGCGTTTTACCGGATCTTCATGAAGCAACTTTTGAACCACCCGGATCTTGTATGGATACCACTTTAAAATGGAACGCAAAACTTTTTGTACCGTAGACCACGGAATAGACAAATCACGTGATACGGCTCGAGCACTTGCTGAAGAATATTGGGAACTTGAAGCACTCTCCACTACAGCAGCAGCAACGTCTTCCACAGTCTGATTTGCAATTCGTTTCCGTCCTCTCCCTGGCAGCACATCCAACTCACCAGTTTCTTCAAATTTCTTAATCATCTTTTTTAAACCATTAATGGACATAGGCCCATTTCGCAAGTTTTTCAAACGTCGATATTCTCTTAGTGCAGCAGAAGCATTATTGCAGTTCTGGTAAAACAACTTCATCAATAAAGCTCGATCCTTTTTAACTAAAGCCATCGTCAAGAATGACTTTATATTTAATTTCACTGTCCTTTTAAAGCTTTTCTAATTTTACATCTCATTTGCATAACGTCTCTGATTGAGTAAACATTCTCAGATAGTTTCTTACATGACCAGCGCCATATTTTGACGTAGCGGTCAAAATGTGAACTAATTTTTTTTATTGCAAAATTCTCTTCTCCGTGGTCTGTGTAACATATATCTCAAGTTTCGTCAAAATCTGATTACCAGAATGGCCGCTAGAAGGGTCTAAATGGTGTCACTTTAATTTTAACCACCCTGTACAATCTGTCGCTATGCATTCTGGATGTTTCATCTACAAACCCATTTATCTCTCTATCAAGTTGATAGAAAAAATTAAACAGAGTATATAAAAAACCGACTTTGATGAAACCTTCATTATCGTCTAACTATAATCAGTACATATCTTGAAACCTACTGAACCGATTTTGATGAAACTTCGACTGTTCCCTAAGTTGAAAGATACTTAATCCAATAAAAAAAGAATTATTGCAATTAGGTTTCTAGTTTCCGAGAAATACGTGGACAAACGTACATACACACATACATACACACGCTTATGATATTTGGCATACTTGTTTAGAAGCCCACATAGACTAACATATATGAATATTGTGCAATTCCAACAATATTACATACATACGCATCGAATTGATAACCTTTTTTTTTGAAATCGGTTAAAAAGAGGATATCGAGCACTCCATTTCGGTGAAGGCTGAGACAAGTCAAGAAAATCGGTGTCGCAAACACCAGTGGCGAAGACCACGACCCAGAATGCTCAGCAAAATAGATCGCTCCTGAAAAACAAACCTCGCTAAATATGGAACAAGATTAAACAGAGCATAAAAAAAAACCGACTTTGATGAACTTTTGACTATCGTGTAGCTATAACCAGTCCATATCTTGAAAACTACTGATCCGATTTTCATGAAACTTGGACTGTTCCCTAAGTTGAAAGATACTTAATCCAATAAAAAAAAAGCATTATTGCAATTCGATTATAGTTTCTGAGAAATACATGGACAAACATACATACATACACACAATTTGAAATTTGGCATATCTGTTTAGAAGCCCACATAGACTAACATATACGAATATTGTGCAATTCCAACAATATTACATACATACGAGTCGAATTGATAAACTCCTTTTTTGAAGTCGGTTAAAAATAAAATTCTGTTATTTAAAATATCAAACAGTATGAGCATAGAAATGGAGAAATTTAACGCTCCTTACCTTAATAACGTCGATCCAATGGAACGCTTAAGTGCATTCAAAGATACACTACCCTCTCTTAAAATTTAGGCGATTTTTCAGCGACTTTCTGTAACTCGCACTCTTTTTCCAATAATCTGGCAAAGCTTGATAAGTTTCCAAACGATTTTTAGATGTTTATTTATTTATTTATTTATTTTAGCTAATCAGGTATAATCTCTTTTGCTATGCATTCTGGGTAGCGTCTTAAAGCCTGTTTTCAATTTAACGACTTTCCATAAATAACATATTTAATAATTATAAAAAATATATAATAAATATTTAATAAAAAATAAAAAAATAGAAGGAGATTGTATCTTATTAGCAAAAAAAAAAAACAAAAAAAAACCACGCCTAAAATTCGTTTGGAAACTGATTAGGCTTCACCAGATCATTGGAAAACGAGTGCGAGTTACAGAAAGTCACCGAAAAGTCGCCTAAAATGGAAAACGGGCTCAACAAGAAGGCAGTGTTCCTTTGAATGCACTTCAGCGGTACTAAAGTAACGGACGTGAAACTGCAATTCTACTGCCTTTGCTAATGATGTCGCCCAACCCTTTCCTTCTTGAGATCAGTGGAGGCAATTCGATGGCGAACTGCTATGAAGCAGATATTGGATCTGTTGATTTCATCTTTGAAATGTTTTATCTTTTATTTCCCAAAACTTCTATGGCTCATAGACACGTCTCTATATACACGCTCATGTCTTTGGTGAATTTCAGCAGCGAGGATTTCTTCTTTAACAAGGGCTTCAATGGAAGTACGCTGACGAAAGGAAATGTCATTGTCAGCCATTTTGGGGGCGTGGTCACGTGATAAATGCTACTGACGCCACAATACCTCAACAGGTTGTGTAAAGTTGTTAGATAAAGATGATTCAATTGTTTTTTTTTATATTAATAAATTCTAATTTGTAAGTAAATTATTGCTCAAGACTTTCAGTTATGACCCTCTTAAAAATAACAGATATTTAAATAAAAAAATAAAAAATAAATATAAAGACTTTTTATTTTTTTTTTTATTTATTTTCTATATTCTTTGATTTTTTTTAATATTTTTTATTTATTTATTTTTTAATAAATATCTGTTATTTAAAATATCAAAATGTATGAGCATAGAGATGGTAGAATTGCAGTTTAACTTTCCTTACTTTAGTAACGCCGATAAAATGGAACGCTAAAGTACATCCAAGGAAACATTGCCCTCTTGTTAAGGCCGTTTTCCATTCAAGGCGATTTTTCAGCGACTTTCTGTAACTCACACTCATTTTCCAATGATCTGGCGAGGCTTGATCAGTTTCCAAACGATATTTAAATGTTTTCTTTTTTTTCCAGCTAATCGGGTCAAATTTTTTATATTTTTTAATTTATTTTTTATTTTTTATTAAATTTATGTTATTTAAAATATCAAAATGTAATAATAACACACACCAAATTCAAGAATATAAATTTTTGAAATTATTCTTATGAAAACTTGTTTCAAAAGTTATGAAAATTGATTTGACCACTTGATCCCTCCATACGATCTTATGGGGTCTTCTGATTGTTTTCTAGACGCAAAATAGCCTAGGTATATGTGAAGAAAGTAACAACACAGGATGCGCTTCTCATTCCAGTCCTGAGTATCTCCTCTCCTCATTCAACTTCCTTGCATCTTGACACAAGTGGATCACGTGACCACAACCTTCCCCGTGGGAACCTAAGTGAAGCTTAATGAGCTGAACCACCCATCCATAAAATAATAAGAAGAATTCAAGATGAGCTGTGGCTCCATTTTTTTGTTGTTGTTGTTGCAACTGTATAATTTGAAACGACTTCATTGTATATATGTGCGTGTAATATCGTTAGTTCTCTTTGGTTTGTTAAAATAAGTCTATTTTTTTATATCCTACTGTTAACGATTTACCATGACTAACAAAACTATTCTTTTTCTCCAGGTTTATTGTTTGTTGTAATTAGTGTTGTTAGTAATGCTGTATCTTCATTATTGTTAGATTGTATACCAATGTTTGTCATAGTTTATCTTATATACACTAAGTGGCCGCTTTATTAGGCAGACCTTCATACAAGTAACATATGGGTAGCTTCATAATGGTATGAGCTGCAGTAACCTTTCTTCGGGAATTGCCTGCGAGACTTTTGTATGTTCTATTACCCGTATATGTTCGATGGGAATCATGTCTGGCGAACGGAAGAAAAGGTACAGGGTATTCCGCAAAGGAAAGATAAACTTATGGACACCGAGTCAATGAAATCTTAAAAATTTGTCAACGCCTACTTTTGGAATTCTAAATTTTTTTCAAAATTCTGACACAAGGAGTCTCAACTTCGTTGATTCTCGTCCTGAAACCTCTAAATTTCTTCATTCTGCATCGTACCAGTCCTCATAATGTTTTGTAGATAGACTCTTACTTCCGGGAACCTCAATTTTTAGCTTTTTGGACCTCGGGAATGCTTAGTTCATTAGTTTCCAACTCCAGGAACGCTGAACTTCAGGAATCCTGATTTCCAATTTCTGGAATCAAGACTTCTGACTTCTGGAATCCTGAATTTGTCGACACTTTCAGCCTTGGAAAATTTGATCTCTTGACTCCGAGTCATAGAAATCCTGAATATTTGCCGATACCTATTTACGGGAACCTCGATTTTTAGCTTTTCGACTTCAGGAATCCTTAAATTCGTTAGTTTCCGACTCCAGGAACGCCGAACTTCTAGAATCCTGACTTCTGACTTCTGGAATCCTGAAGTTGTTGATACTTCCAGTCTCGGAAAATTAACTCCTATGACTCCGAGTCATAGAAATCCTGAATATTTGTCGAATCCTATTTCCGGGAACCTCAATTTTTAGCTTTTTGACTTCGGGAATGCTTAGTTCTTTAATTCCTAACTCTAGGAATGCTGAACTTCTAGAATCCTGACTTTCGAGTGCTGGAATCAAGATTCTGATTTCTGGAATCCTGAATTTCTCGACACTTCCAGTCACGAAAAGTTAAATCTTTTGACACCAAGTCATTGAAATTCTGAATACTTGTCAAATCCTATTTCCGGAATTCTAAATTTGTCGATTTCCGATTCGAGAATGCTGGAAAGAATTACTTTCCCGATTCTCGACGAAAGTTACCAATGTTGCCGACAGATGGCGCGTTATAATTTCATTCTTCGTTAACACCATCCCTGTGCTGGGAAAGGTGCGAATTTTGAATTGATTGTGGTGCGATTGCAGCTTCAAGACGAGTTTATAGTCTATTTCTCAGACTCCACACTACGACTACAGCGTGTAGCGCTACCTGTCAGCAACGTATGTAACTAATTTTGAAACTTCTATATTAGATTCTTATCGATCTCCGTTTCCAAGATATCTATTCTTAAAATCAAGGAGACCTTTGTGGGTAACGCACGTATAAAATTCTTGGCAACATGGGGTTAGGCAATTTCCTGCTGGACTCTGCGGTGGTATGACTTGTCTATAGTTTTACCGACGTAATGCTTGCTGTTGACATTACCCGCAATTTCTACTATCTGAAATTGACACCTGGTGGCGCCCTGTAGTATCCACGTTTACTGTTAGGCAGCACTCAGCACGATTTCCTCTTAATAGTTTTGTATGTGCTTTTCTACTCTGTGCATGTCACACTTTGCTTTGTGTATTGTTGCACACATTATCTTCTTCCTTCACGATGTTATCATTCACTACTGTAATGTGCATCACGGAATGCCGGCTCTGGGAAGGATTTCTAAAATGTCTCCTAGAGCTTTTGCTTAGCCGCTAAACTGGCCACTGTGTGTATAAATGCTTATTACATTGTGTAGAGTTTAGAAAATGTACGCTTTCTTCCAGTATGAGACAGGATCCGATATGTTGTGGTCAATTTAATTTTTATTTCTTTATTTTGTGTAGGTGTTTTTATTAAAAATTTCAACTTATTTGCAGATCAGTGGAAGACATGTTAAGTTGTTATAAGATGAGTGGTTGCTTTCTAAGAACATTCCACTGCTTAAGCAAGTATGCTACCAAAGTCGTCTGATGTCTGTAGCTTGACTGAATTGGCTGGGCACTCCAGGAATCCATTGTGACTTCAGGAGTATCAAATTGGTCGAGTCCGACCCCAGGAAGACTAAGTTTCTGAGAATCATAGAAACTCTTAACTTGTCAATTCCTAATTCTAGGATCCTGGGTTTGGCTTTCTTGGAGTTCTCAAGATGTCTCTAGTTCAAGGAATGAAAATTTCGTCGATTCCGAATTCTAGAGTCTTGTATTTGTCAATGCTAGCCCTGAAAAGCTAAACTTCTGGACACTGAGTCATTGAAATACTAAATATTTGTTGCCTCCTACTTCCAGAATTTTAAATTTGTCGATTTCCAACTGAGAAATCCTAAGTTTGATGACACTATGAAGAATCACGTTCTCGGCTGTGATTTGGGAATCTCAAAGTTCTCGAATTTAGATTCTCGGAATCCTAAACTTCATGGCTCTGATGCTAGGATTCTAAGATTTTATCCCACTTCTAAATCTAAATTCGGTAATCCGGAAGTTCTTGAACTTAGACTCTGGGAATCCTAAATTTGTGGAATACGAATCCAGGAATGCTAAATTTCTCGACAGGGACTCCAGGATGATTTTGAGTCCAAGAATGTTAACTTTTTAATTTCCGATTCTAAAATCCTGAGTTTCTGGAATCCAAAATTTGATGTCGAGGATTCTAAAGTACTCAGTTTTAGACTCTGGGACTCCTAAATTTGTCAACTCCGAACACTGGAACTCTTAAGTTCCTTAAATCGGACTCCGGGAATGCTAAATTTTTAGACATGGACCAGGGTGTGTTATGTTTATTTATTTCAAGTTCTAAATTCGAGAATCCGGGAGTTCTCGACATGGAGTCCTAGAATGCTAGAGTTGTCAATTTTCCCTCTAAATTTGTCGGTATCCGATTCTAGAATCCTGAACTACCGGATTCTGAAATTTGATGACTCTGACTCCCAGGATTTTGACTTTGTCGACGTTGATGTTCAGAATTCTAAAGTATTCGGTTTTAGGATCTGGGAATCTTAAATTTGTCAATTCCGAACCCAGGAACTCGTGAAAGATTGCAGATTATTGATTTAGACTTCTCAGCTCTGGCTGCTGATAAGCCAGGATCTGTGGTCGCCATCTTTTAGGCAAAATTCCGAATCGGGGAATTCCGACTCGAGGAGGGACTTTTGATTTTTGAATAAGCTCAATGTCCTGTAGTTTTCTCAAGCCCTGCCTACCAGTTCAGTATGCAGACCAAGATTACATGTGGAATGTTTAGTGTTAAAAAGCAACTGCTCTGCTCTTCTCTTTCAGCGCAGGCCAAAGTGCAAATTCTTGGGTTTGTTGGTGGTGGAACCTGGACCTTTAACAATGACTAATGAACGGGGAAATCCCTTTTCTCTCTGTCTCTCCAGGGCAAAGTCCAAGAACGGAGGACGCTCTCTGCGGGAGAAGCTCGACCAGATCGGTCTCAATTTGCCGGCAGGGCGTCGAAAAGCGGCCAACGTCACGCTGCTGACGTCATTAGTCGAAGGTAAGAGCGTGACGTCACTCACGTCCATTTTTTTTTCTCTTTTTTCTTTCTTTCTTCCTTTCCTTCCTTCCCATCCTTCCCTCAACTGTCGGCTGTAGGGCCAAGTCGAAAAATGGCGGCCGTATCCTCCGGGACAAGCTCGAGCAAATAGGTTTCAATTTGCCTGCTGGGAGGCGCAAGGCTGCCAATGTCACCCTGGTCACAGCTCTCATCGAAGGTAAGGCCTAACTCTCTCTATAAAGATGAGCTCCTTTCTTTATATCCCGTTTCTTTCTTTTTTCACCTCTTACGGAGCTATATCCAATCCGACGACGCCATTTTTTCTCTTTAGTTTGAATAAGCTCCAACAGATGGCGTGCAGAAATTGTTGTTATATCATTTTAACAGTCTGGCACATCCTCCCTTGCGAATACAATGGTTTGGTATATTCTGCTGCACCAAAATATCACTTATATAGATTGCTCAGCATGCAATCTGGATTTGAACGCTTTTGAAAGACTATGGGGTGATCTTATGAGGACAAGCAATACAATTATGTTGCCAATAAAGCTACTTTGGTAAT
>JAHWFO010108063.1:1005852-1037531 GCA_023313115.1 Rhysida immarginata
CCGGTTCGAGTCCAGGCCGTGGAATTTTCTTTACTATTTTTCACTATTTATTATTATTATTATTAATAATAATAATAATAATAATAATAAATTCGTTATCAAACAGCGAGCAGTCATTTCAGTGTCTGCTTGGACTAGAGGGTTGAAAGATTGAGTGGAGGGGAGGGGGTCGTGAAGAGGGGGTAAGTTGGTATGAGAAATGTATATGGACGTGTAAAAGAGGGCGCCGCCCCCAGACTGAAGGAAAGTTGCCATTGCGTGGTCGGAGAAATTCAACACGCAAACCTTGTTTCTTTCTTCACAGGTGTGTCTGTGTGTCTGTCTGTTGTCGACATTCTTCTGTATTCAGGTTCCCCATCCCTCCACTTTTTAAGGCGCTCTTGACCTTCGACAAATGGTTTTTGTGTTGAAAGCCTGCGACTTTTATGGTGGCGGTTTAGGAGAATTTGAAATTAATTTTTTTATAAAATTGAAATTGACTTAATAATCCATAAAATGTGAGGTTAGGCTTATTGATCAGTTAGGCCTAAATACAAATTTCTGATGTCTCTATAGGATTAATGGCCTCGCTATAGCGTTCCATTCCATAGGCATTGGCACAGTAAGAGACGCTATTAGGTTTTTTTTTATAAAAATTGAAATTGACTTATTAGTCCATAAATGCAGTAAGGTTATGCTTATTGATTAGTTAGGCCTAAATACAATTGCAGTCAATTAATGGCTTTCTGAGGTCTCTGTACGATTAATAGCCTCATTAATAGCGTTTCATTTCATAGTCATTGGCAGTGTAAGGGATGCTATTAGGATTTTTATTTCTGAGGTCTCTAAAGGATTAGTGGTTTCTAAAGATTTCTGAGGATTGGCTATAGTGATTAATGCCTCACTATAGCGTTCCATTGCATAGGTATTGGCTCAGTAAGAGACGCTATTAAATTTTTTTTTTTATATAAAATTGAAATTGACTTAGTCCATAAAAGGTATTGAAAGTAAGGTTAGGCTAATTGATCATTTAAGCCTAAATGCAAATTGCAGCCAGTTTTTTTTTTTTGTAATGACTTTCTGAGGTTTCTATACCATTATAGGCCTCACAATAGCCTTCCATTCTATAGGCATTGGCCTAGTCTGGGACGTTATTAAGTTTTGTTTTATAAAATTGAAATTAACTAATTACTCCATAAAATGTAAGGTTAAAAGTTAGGTCAGGCTTATTGATTAGTTAGGCTTAAATAAAATTGCATTCTATGGCATTGGCACATAAGGAACGCTATTTAGATTTTTTATAAAATTGAAATTGTCTTAGTAGTCTATAAAAAGTGTTGAAAGTAAGGTTAGGCTTATTGATTAGTTAGGCCTAAATACAAATTGCAGTCAATTAATGGCTTTCTGAGGTCTCTATAGGCTTAATGCCTCACTATAGCGGTCCATTGTATAGGCATTGGCCTAGAAAGGAACGCTATTGGGTTTTATTTTATAAAATTGAAATTGAACTTATTACTCCATAAAACGTGTTGAAAGTAAGGTTAGGCTTGTTGATCAGTTAGCTTAGCTAAATACCAATTGAAGTCAATTAATGGCTGTCTGTGGCCTATATACGATTAATGGTCTCAGTATAGCGTTCCATTCCACAGTAAGAGACGCTATTAAGTTTCTTTATAAAATTGAAATTGACTAATTACTCCGTAAAATGTAAGGTTGAGAGTTAGGTCACTAAGTACTCCAAAAAGCGTACACTTTGTCAAGAAAATATAAACTCAGAATAATGCAATAACTTTTTATTGAGATGATTGCTTACCATCTCAAGTTTTTCTTAAGTTAATAAGCATAAATAAATGCTGGTGACTTTTAAACAGCCTACAAATTCTGAGTAGTTTCTTAGTTAAACAAAAAGTTCACGTTCCACGTATAAAGAAGTTATAAACTCAATATTGAAATAATTAAAAAATCTCCGAAACTAAAATGTGTTGGCCCTCCTTTCTTCTCCATAATCTCTATGGTTTTGTCCCAAACATTCACAATTGTGACTTGCAGATCATTCTCATGTTAGTATTGTTTATTTTGGCTATATATAATCTTCGCCATCATACTTCACACGTTTTCCATGAGGTTGAGATGTGAGGGCCATGGAATTACGTGGACCTTTTCTGTTTTGAACCAGTCCATGGTGGATGCCGAAACATATACTAGAGTACTGTCCTGCTGATATTTCCAGTCCAAATGAATGGTCCAAATGAGATAAAATGTTTGTATATCAGTTTTTGGTATCTTTCGTAGTTCATCTTGCCATCCACAAACACGATATCAGCCTTGTCTGCTGCTTCGAATGCTGTTTAGACCATCACTCCACCCCACCCTGTCTACTCAGTCTTGTCTTCGGTTGAGTTCGTATATCATGCCAATATGAATAATATCCATCAGGATCATCAAGACTGAAACGTTTTTCTCAGAAAAGACTATTTCATTCGACTCAGCTTCCTTAGCCCAAATCGGGCCATATGGGTATTTGAATTTAAGGCTTTACCACACAGTTTCATGGAACACGGATGACACTTGTTTGCAATTCACGTGCAATTTCACGAGTCGACATTTGTTCACGAGAAGCAAGAACTTGAATTCGCCTATGTTCTGTGGGCGTGAGTTTTTTGGTTCGATATTTATCACTTTTTTATGATATTTTGAACACCAGTTTGTGAACGGTGTATTTCCACTGCAATTTGTCTTGATCATTTCCCTTGCCATTATTTTTTTTTATTTCTTTCTCTGTTAATGATTTGAGCGAGGCATGATGCACAGAGGACTTTATTGCGAAGATAAATGATTGGAAATACTCATTAAATGGACTTTTGAAAGAAATTTGCATACTAAAGTTGCAAGTTTTATTTAAATCTTAAGTTATCAACCGAGTTTATAATTTCTTTACGCAGGGAAAGTGAACTTTTTGTTTAATTAAACAATTAATCAAAATCTCTGAGTTGTTTAAACGTTACCAGTATTTATTTATGCTTATTAACTTAAAAAAAATTGAGATGCCAAACAATCATCTCAATAAAAAGTATTGAAAGTAAGCTTAGGCGTATTGATTAGTTAGGCCTAAGTACAAACTTCAATTAATGGCTTTCTGAGGTCTCTATACGATTAATGGCCTCACTATAGCGTTCCATTCCATAAGGATTGGCAGAGTAAGAGGCGCTTATATATTTTTGCCTTATTTACTTTTGGTACGAATTTTGGTAAGAGCAGTCTGTTAGGTCCGTGAAACACTATTGCAAGATCATGCCATTCTTAAGTGGTCCAGTTGCTCTATCTCAATGTATCATATCTGGCTATATACCCAGTGTTTGTATCCCATCCACGTTCTATAGGCTGCAGGGAAGAAAAGGCATCTAGGAAGAACATTCTTGCAACATTCATGTAAAGTTTTAAGAAATCCAGTAAACGACTGAAATTGGCAAAGGCAGAATTCCCGGTTTTTAGAGTCTCTTGCTTTGGATTTGTTGAATTAGGTTTCGGTTCTTGTTTATCTGCATAAACTCCAACCCGTTCCGGTGACTAAATTTGCGAATTTCATGCTCTACAGGGTAGTCAACCAGATGTCTCGTTTCCCTTTTACAGATCAGCGTCGCATACAGTGCCAACGCCTATAGAATGGAACGCTATAGTGAGGCGATTAATAAGTCAATTTTAATATCATAGAGCCAACTTGTATGCGCGATGTTGATGGGTACTTTGTGGAACCTGAAGATTGTGGGGGCCCCTAAGTAGAGTAAACTCCCCTTCATCTTCCTGAGACCAATCCTTCTATGTTGAAAGTAGTCATCTCCATTAGCAGTTTAAATATGGACACATAATATTGGTTTGGAAGGGTCTCCGGAAACTTTTGCTGACATAGGTGGGGTGGTTCCTTAAAGCGGGGCCATAAAACCTGGGGTCGTTAACGGAGCGTCAAAATGTTTTGGAAAGTTGTGGAAAAACCCAGCACTTATAACCCAAACGAAGAAGGTCACCTCCATGGCGACTTAAGGAACTCGGAGGGAGAGGAAGGTAAAATAGAATTTTTTCAGGAAATTAAAACTGGAATTTACGAGGATCATCGTGAGGTGAATAACAAATGAGGGTCTCCCCATTTAAAATGAAGCAAAAAAATGTCACGCGAGCGACGAGTAATAACAACTTAGTAGAAAGGAATCCTGGGAATTGAGCTCTTGACACGTATCGGAGCATTGCTTAACCAGATTGACTCACCTGCGGACGCAAAGTTGCGTCAAGGGATAACTTTTCATTAATTAATGACAAATGACGTCATCGACTTTGAAGCTAAACTTACCTAACCTAATCCCCCTCAAACTCTTAGCAATGTCAGTTTGCGAATCAATCAGCGCTTGTTGGGATGAAAATTGAGGAAATGCCGGCTCACGGAATGCCGGCCTCAGAAGGGTTTGTTGTTTTCATTGTATGAAAAACGATCCACCTAATTTATCTGTGCTTGTATTCAAGTCCTCAGTTCATTGGGACTGCAGGATTCATGATTCCATACATGTTCAATAGGCGACAACATGTATCTGCAATGTTACCCGTATGTGGTTGGGCATTATCCTGCTGGAATACAGTGTCAGAAATGCTGTGACTTTGCTGTTGAGAGTACCCGCGATACATAGTAGAAGCTGAGTTTATATCTAGTAGCATCCACGTGATAATATTTAGCGTCGCTTTCTGTTGTCATGGGCGCTAGTATTCTAATCAGTAAAAAAGCTGTTTTATAAAGTACACCGGTTTTCGGAACCTATTTCCTTTCTGGATTAGTTTTTTTTTACTGGTTCAGGAAGTAAATTTAGAAAGTATGTAAATAATATAACAAGCGATAACTCGAAAACGGTTAAGGAGCCCAATTTAGAAAGTATGTAAATAATATAACAAGCGATAACTCGAAAACGGATAGATATATCTGAAAATGGATTTCCTTATCGGATTAATTAGGAAATTGCACCCTAGATCGAGCGGTCACATAACCCCCTTTCTGTTTGAACGTGTAAATTGGTTCTGGTACATTTTGGACTAAACGTACGAATTTCATTTTCCATTTTGATAATAATGAAAGAAATTTGAAAAGTTTCGCAAACCTTTGGGTCTTCCAGGAACCGCGTGGAGCAGATGGGTGTGTATGAGAAACTTTTCGGGTGGGTGGACGAGGGTGGCGCCATCTGGCAACCGACGCAAGGACGACAGCTGCAGCAGCGTCGTTAGAGAGGAATTCCTTGAGCCGAAGATGAGACCAGAATAACATTAGCGGGTAATAGGTGGCAATCATCGAGATTAGAGCGCTGCCAACAAGGAAAAGCATGGCCGCCGCTGCAGTGTATTTATTATTTAAACGAGTTCGCGTTTTGTGCGAGACGTTCCAATTAGTCAACCTTCACGACTCTCCGCGGCTCCTTCCTCCTCGCCGCTGAACCCTGACGTCGCAGGGCGACGCTAATTGGATGACGGGACCTCCAACGTGACAATTCTCGCAGTGACGTCACTTACGACCAAATAATGAAGAGAGTAGGCTCAGCTTGTCAAAGAGAAGCGACCAATTCGTCATTCTGGCAAACACCAGACACCACGGCCCGTTTCTCATGAGCAGTGTGGTCTTCATTATGGCCGTCGCTCCTCTTCCGGTTCGTTGACGTCCAAGAGAGCGCCGCCAACCTGTGGGCGGTGACGGCGGCCATTAAGAGCAGCACGTGCGGTGGATCTGTCGTCCAGACCCCGGAGAAACGACCCCCCTCAAACTGCGGTTGTGTACGCATCTCTACTAATGATGAGACTTGTGACGTAATTTATGACTATTACCCCATTTTCCCTCAGATGTGAAGTCATTTAGAGCCGATTCCCAATAGATAGCCTATATCGAACAAGAATGATATAAAAACTATCCAAATAGGTTCCTCTACTACATCCAAACTATAAGAATGATATAAAAACTATCCAAAAAAGTTCCTGCTAGACATAGAGATATGTTTGATAATCTGAGGATATCCATCGATATTACACCTTTCGATATCCATTAGTCATACAGATGCCTCGTTTCTTTTTATCAAGTGGATATCCATCAGTAGATATCTAGTTGGAGTCTTGGATATGCTGAGGAGATCTGAATATCAATTAGACATCTCTGGATATATTTCTAGATTATCCAATTGGATAAAGGGAAACTGGGCATCTGAATCTTTAGGGGGGGGGGGGTAAAATAGACATCTCGGAATATTTTTTTAGATTATCCACTTCGGATAAAGGGGCACCGGGATATCTATGTCTAGAGGGGTTATAATAGACACTTCTCGACAATTTTGTAGATTATCCAATTTTGATAAAGGGAAACGGGATAGCTCAGTGCCTTCTAGGGGTGTATAATGGATATCCGTGGACGTTTTTTAGATTATCCACCTCGGATAAAGGGAAACAGATTCCTCCTGTATGTCTATGTGGGGTATAATGGATATCTATGGACACTTCTTAGGTTATCCAACTTGGATATAAGGAAACGGGATGTCTGTACGTTTATGAGGTGTGTATAATTTTTTGATTATCCAACTTGGATAAAAGGAAACTGGATATCTGTATGTCTAGGCTATGTGTATAAGGGATATCTGTGGATATTTTTTAGATTATCCAATTTGGATAAAGGAATCGCGATATTTAAGGGGTATCTGTTTGCGGGGTGTATAATAGGCATCTCTGGATACTTTTGTAGATTATCCAGTTTGGATAAAAGGAAACTGGATATCAGTATGTCTAGATAGTGTGTATAAGGGATATTTGTAGATATATTTTAGATTATCCAACTTGGATAAAAGGAAGCAGGATATTTGAATGTTTAGGAAGTGTGTATAAGGGATATTTGTGGATATTTTTTTAGATTATCCAAATTGGATAAAGGGAAACGCGATATTTAAATCTCTGAGGTATAAAAGATCATCTCTGGACATTTTTATAGATTATCCATTTTGGATAAAGGGAAACTGGATATTTGAATCTTTAAGTAGGTTTGATAAACTTCTGGGGATGTTTTTATTAGATTATCCACCTTGGAGGTGTATATAATGGATATCTGTGGCCATTTTTTAGATTATCCACTCTGGATAAAGGGAACAGTGATATCTGTTTATGTGGAGTATAATAGACAACTCTGGATGTTTTTCTAGATTATCCATTTTGGATAAAGGGAAAATGGATATTTGAATCTTTAGAGCGATTTGATAGACATCTGGAGATGTTTTTTAGATTATCCAATTTGGATATCTGTGGTTATTTTTTAGATTATCCACTTTAGATAAAGGGAATCAGGATACCTCTTTATGTGGAATATAATAGACATATCTGGATATTTTCATAGATTATCCTGTTTGGATAAAAGGAAACTGGATATCTCTTTTTCTAGGAAGTATATATGAGGGATATTTGTGCATAATTTTTTAGATTATCCAACTTGGATAAAAGGAAACGGGATATTTGTATACATGGAAGATATATATATATATAAAGAAATATATATATATATATATATATATATATAATGGATATCTGTGTTCATTTTGTAGATTATCCACTCTGGATAAAGGGAACCTGGGATAACTGTTTGTTTATGTCGGGTATAATAGACATCTGTGGATATGTTTACAGATTAACCTGTTTGGATAGAAGGAAACTGGATATCTGTAAGTCTAGGAGGTGTGTGTAAGGCATATCTGTGGATAATTTTTAGATTATCCAACTTGGATATCTGTGGTCATTTTTTAGATTATCCACCCTGGATAAAGGGAAACGCGATATTTCAATCTCTAAGGGGTGTAATAGACGTGATTGGGTATTTTTCTAGATTATCCATTTTGGATAAACTGGATATTTGAATCTTTAGAGAGGTTTGATAGACATCTGGGGATGTTTTTATTAGAGTATCTAACTTGGGATATCTATAATCTCTGAGGGTTTGTATAATGGACGTCTGGAGTTTTTATTTTAGATTATCCACTTTGGATAGCGATATCTCTATGTTTTGGAGTTAAAATGGATATTTTGGCGGAAACAGTCTTTGAAGGAATGCAAAATCCCGCCCGTCACTTCATTTTCTGGTCATGCGAATTGAACGAATTCTAAGCAATTCGAGATGAATTCGTTTTTTTTTCAAACTTAACACGCGATCGCGAAGACTTTGAGATAAGCACGAGCTAGTTTGTGTACAAATCATACACCTAAAACGTATAAGTTCGTTCCGTCGATTATGAGCTCTCCACGTCGTTTTGCGTATGAAAACACGTGTTCTCAGCTAATCGGTTGTCGCCGCCACGCATTCTAAAAACCTCATTTTCTCATGCGCCTTCTTAATGAGGGACACACACACACACACACACACACACTCGTTAATTGACTCTTCCCCGGGGTCCACGAAACAAATAGACAACACCGCGTGCGCAAAGTTTTTTGGCTTTCTTTTTTTTCCCGCGGAGTGAAGTCAGTGGCCCGCGGGTGGATGGCCATTTGGTGGTGAGGAGTCGTTAAGAGGCGGGAAAAGAAATGCGCTCATAGCCCCATCCAGTGAGGAAAAAGAGAAGAAAAGTCAAAGTGGATATCTATATACATGTATGTGTCGGATATCTAAACCCAGATGTCTTGGATATCCCGAGAACATATCTACTTATGGTATATCTATTGGATTGGATAAAGAGAAACGGGACATCTAGAGGTAATCTAGAAGATATCTCTATGCAGTTTTAGATAATCCATTTCTTGGATACTGCCTATCTATTGGATAATTGTTTTTTGTTTTTTTGTTTTTTTTGGGTGGGGGTTCTGTGCAATATGTAGTAATCCCAGGATAAACATCTGGAAGTCCTAGGGAGATTCTTTAGTACTGTTTTTTCGATAATTCATCTTGGATATTGAATTTCTATTGGATATCCACTAGATAATGCCAGGATATCCAAGAGAGCCATTAGATAGCTACTGATTGAAGAGAAACGGGGCATCCGGAAGTCCAGGGGAAGTTTCTCTGGATATTTGTTTTGATAATCCATCTTGGATATCCAATATCTATTAAAATCCCCTAGAGGCAACTGTGTTGTATGTCCAATATGTCAATATGTAATATCCACTGGATAATCTCAGGATATCCAAAACAGTCATTAGATATCTCCTGATTGAAGGGAAACAGGCATCTGTGAACATATTTTTGGATAATTCTCTTGGATATTGAATATTTATTGGATGTACACTAGAGATAAATGTGTTATATGAAGAGATTTTTGTCCAATAAGTAATATCCATTTGGATAATCTTAGGATATCCAAGACAGTAATCCAAAGGGCAGATCTGGAAGTCCAGGGAAGATCTTGTAGCATCTGTGGATAATTCATCTTGGATATTGAATATCTATTGGATATCCCGCGAAGATAACTCTATTGTATGTGGAGTTTCCACTGGATAATCCCTGCATATCCAAGACAATCATTTGGAGGGGAAAAGGAGCATCTGAAATTTCAGGGGAAATTTTCTCTGGATAATTTTTTGGATTATCCATCTTGGATATTGTATATTTATTGGATATCCTCTGGAGGTAACTGTGTTGTATATTAGGGTATCTGTCCAATATGTAATATCCACTGGATAATTCCAGGATATCCAAAAATATCCTGGTAGTCCGGGGAGAACTTCTAGCATCTATGGACATTATTTTGGGTAATTCATCTTGGATATTGAATATCTTTTGGATATCCCGTGGAGATAATTGTGTTGCATGTGGAGGTGTCTGTTCGATGTTATATCCATTGGATAATCTAAGGATATCCAAGACATCCATTAGATATCTACTGAATAGAGGGAAACGGGGCATCTTTAGTCCAGGGGAAATCTTGTATAGACATTTTTTTTTATTATCCATCTCGGATATTGAATATCTATTGAATATCCTCTGGAGGTAACTGTGTTGTGTGGGTAGTTTCTGTTTAATATGTAATATCCAATGGATAATCTTAGGATATCCAAGAAAGGGGCATCTGTAATTCCAGAGGAGATCTTGTAGCAGCTATGGGCATTTTTTGGATAATTTGATATCCATTGCGTGGGTGGATAGGTCACATTTGAGGTCCCATACAAGAAGTTATCCAGATAGTCCAGTTCTCTTTATCCAATGGATATCCATCATAGAGAGTCAATTTCACTCATACGTTGATGCTTTGTTTCAGGCTCTAAGGTTTGAGCAGCGCAACAAAATACCTTGAGGGCAAAATAATATCGATTTTAAAGACGCTTAGTTACTTAACTATTCATAAAATTAAGCAGTTTCTGATGCATATATTACTTACGTAGTTTATTAAAATTAACTATTTTCTTCAATATGCAATATCCACTGGATAATCGCGGGATATCCAAGATAGATACCAGATATCTACTGATTGAAGGGAAAGGGGCATTTGGAAGTTAAAGGGAGATCTTCTCTGGATATTTTTTGGATAATCCATCTTTGATATTGAATATCCATTGGAAAATCCCGATCGTGTGACGACCTCTCTTCGCTTGGCAGTTGTCGTGGCGGGGAGGTTCTGAACACGTGACCTCTTGCACAGGAATTCTTTGTGGAACGCCGACAGGGGGTGTGCAGTTCAAAGAGCTCTCGCTCTTATTTTATTTTTCAATTTTTTTTTCTTTCCTCTTTTCGAAATTTTAATTTTATTTTTCCTTCGCTACCCCTCCTTCGTGTTTCCTCTTTCACGATCTTCCCGCCTCGGGGCAATGGCAGGAGCAGCAGCAATCAAGAAGAAGTCAGGGACGGGGGAGCACCGCCATTCATAACGTGGCCTGCAAAATGGCTTTCTCTCTCTTTCGCTTTTATTCGTTCATTTCATTCATAAACCCCCACCCACCTGTAACCCCCAGGTGAGTTAAGTGAGGCAAAAGGTGGGTAGAGAACCGCCGCCATTACTCTATCTATCCAAGCACTTGAGCCTCTGCTGCTTCTTTCCTCATCGGGGGGTTCCACGAACAAACTGCTACGTGACTGTTTTGCAAAAAACGAAACAATTTAATCTGTATCGTTGTATCTATTACGCATGCGCGGCTCTTCTTTGCTTTCGCACCTCTGAATACAAATTTCGACGCCAGGTGGAGCAGTTAGCCGAACTCCAGCAGACTTAGGTATTAAAAATCTCCAACTTGATCATGACGACGCATGCGCAGAACGAACTTCATATTTTACTTAATCGAGATAATAGTTAATTTTAATAAACTATGTAAGTAGTATAAGCAACAAAACCTGGTTAATATTATCAATAGTTAATTAACTAAGCGTCATGAAAATCGATATTATTTTGCCATCAAGGTATTTCGTTGTGCTGCTCAAACAAGGAGCCTGAAACAGCATCAACGGCATTCTAACAATCTCCAACATGTGCAGAACGAACTTAACTATTTGCTTAATTGAGATAATAGTTTATTTTAATAACCTACCTAAGTACTATAATCATCAAAAACTGGTTAATTTTATAAATAGTTAATTAACTAAGCACCCTTAAAATGGGGATATCCAACAGAAATGGATTATTTAATATCCTGTTTCCCTTTATCCAATGAATTTCTGTTATCCTATTATATTTCGGATATCCATTGATATTTCGTGTCGTACGGTCGTGCTGTTTTCATATCCTTTGTTTTTCTTATATCCAATGAATGCGTCAATGGATATGCTGGATATATATAGGATATAGATTTCTGCTGAAGAATATCATTTGGATATAGGGACCTGGTAGAAATCTCTGGATATCTTTAGATGATCAACTTTGTTTTTGGATATCCAAGAGATATCCATTGGATATAGTACACATCTTTAGATGATCAGCCTTGGTTTTTGGATATCCAAGAGATAAGCAATATCCAAAACATGGGTCGTCTAAAGAGTTCTAGAGATTACTATTAGATTTCCCCTTGATATCCACTAGATAACACAGTTTGGATTTAGATATCCATTCAATTTGTTTGTAACATTGGTCCATTCTTTGGATATTTTTGGTTATCGCATTTATCTAGTGAATATTCCTTGGATATCTATTGGATACTTGGTAGAGATCTCTGGGCGTTTGTAGATGAACCATCTTCAATATGCAATATTTTGTTATCCATTGCATACTGCTTCTCTCGCGGATATACAACCCGATTATCTCGAAACAGTTGATAACTTGGATATCCTGGGGAGATTTAGTATGCAAAGTTCGCTGGATGTTTTTCAGGTATTGCATATTTATTGGATACGGTATATCCAACCTGAGGCGTCTATGTGCATCAGCAAAAATTTTGTCTTATATTCGTTTCCCTTATATCCATTGGATGCATTATTGGATATCTAGTGGATACCTGGTAGAGATCTCTGGGCGTTTTTATATGACCCATCTTCAATATGCAATGACATGATATGGGAAAACCATGCTACTTTCTTGGATATACAACGCATTTATAACTTGGATATCCATTAGACAAGGAGGCATGTGGATATCCTGAGGAGATTTAGTACGTACAGTTCTCTGGAAGTTTTTCAGATATTGCATATTGTCCCATCTGCTTCGAGTCTCAACGGTCTTTTCGCCTTAATCACTCTCCCTGTAAGTTTCCAGTAAGTTGTCTAGGGCCGTGTCGCCATCTGGTGGCAACAGAGTAAGACTATGGAAAATACAAGAAGCTTTTATAAAACAAACAATTTGGTTCAATGGTACGTGTTGCAATGTTACCATTATGGTACAATTGGAAACTTCCAATGCTAAACTAAGGCATGTAATATATTAAACAACTTGTAATAACGTGTCATGAATAAATATAACGTAAAATAAATGCTAGTCAATATTGGTTCAATGGTACGTACGCAGAATAACACAGAATGGGCAGCTTCGCCGTTTCCCATGCTAAGCGATGGTAGTGAGCAGAAGGTGGCGCCCTCCGACGGATGGGTGGAATCTGCCGGCTGTTTAACCTGCGTTTCTATGGAGGATGCTACGACTTTTTCTAGATTTTTAATTATTTCTTGGTCTGTAATTAACGGAAACCGCCAAGATCACATGGAAGCTTGAAATGAATGACGTGTAATCTATGGGCGTCAAGAAAATTTTTTTCTACGGAGGAAAAATAGATATTCGCCTAATTAAATGCTTGAGTAAGTTGGTTGGTGGAATCGTGGGTTCGCTTAGCATTGGGAAATAGGCGCTTTTCCAATATATTTCGTTATTAAATTTATATTTCATTCTTCATTTTAATTTCATTAAATAAAAAAGTTAATTTTAAGTCTGTATATGAATTTGTTTCTGTATACAATGAAAATAAAAACATTTAAGACATGTTTGTTTATCTATTAAAACTTTCAAACTGACCCGTTTCTTAGATATTATTAAATAAAAAGTTAATCTCTGATTTAACATATCTTTTGTGAAAGTGCATTCAGAATTTTTGTATGTTTATAGAGCAAATGAAAGCTTTTACTCGTGATGTTTGTTTAACTGTCAGTTTCTTATGTTGATTACATTAAATGAAAAATGAAGAGTTATCTTTTAACCCCTCACATTATTAAAGAAACTGAATTCTTTAATATGAATTCAAATTAAATAGTAATTCGTTTCCCATCAAATGTAAATTAATTATAATCATCTGTCAGTTTTTTATGAATTTTGTTTTTTGTTCAAGTCTGAAGTTTCTTAATTTTTGTCAACATCATTTACTTCAATGTAATTTTATCATTAAAATATACAGTGTCTCTAAATGTATATCTTTAACGCCCGTATTCACCAACAGCAGCTTAACCTGCTCTTTTGCAAGCAGGCTTAAAAAGTTCAACTTCGTTTTAACCTGATTGGTATACACCAACATTTCATTGGCCAATGATAAAGCTCTTACGCCCGTATTCAGTAAGTATTAAACTCGGATTCAAACGTGTCATATCAACGCCACCTAAAATACAAAGCCTGGTCACCGCGTCATCACACCAGGGAGGACAATCCAACTTTCATTGTTTACAACAAACGAAAAAGCACCTGTTGTAATCAGCGTTTTTTCTTTTGTTGTAAACAATGAAAGTTGGATTGTCGGCCCTGGTTTGATGACGCAGTCCACAGGCAGTGAGAAGGCTTTGTTTTTTAGGTGGCGTTGGTCATATTCACCATGCGGTTAAGTCAACTTAAACGTCGCTGAGTTTAAGTTGCCCTCTACGGCCGCTTAAGTCGATCTTGACTTAAGCGCATGCGCAGTGTATCTTCAGCAACTCCAGCCAAAGAAAAACAACATGAGGACGATATGCAGTCTTCGTACTTTGAAGACGTTTTGTTTCTAAACAAATTAATTCGTCGCAAACAAAGTCATTAGTCACAAACAAATTCATTCGTCGATGATATTTGCGAAATTTTCCACACGAGACCAAAACGTCTTTCTCAAACTGAGAAAAATTACCGCCACATTGTTTAAATATAAATTTGCTTTTCTGTACACGTTGAAAGTAAATTTATTTTTACCACATTGTCGTTGCGACATTCTTACCATATTGTTGTTTATCGCCATGGCCATGCTTGGAATGAAATATGACCGTGACGTCAGGTCATATACGTGTCATAGGTCACGTGAAACTTTGAACCAATTACAGAAGGCGACACAACGACGTTTGGCTTACGCTACAGCTTGCCCAAGCTGCCGCCTTGAAATGTTGAAGAATACCAATCAGGTTCAAACGAAGTTAAAATTTCAAGCCTCACTTGCAAAAGAGCGAGCTAAGCAGCTGTTGGTGACCTATGACCTGACGTCACGGTCATATTTCATTCCAAGCAAGGCCACTGCGACTAAACAACAGCGCGCTTGCTGGTCTCCTTCACGTAAGTTTCGTGCGATAACCGATAGTGCTTTCGAAAATCAACCTCGTCAAGTTGTACAAGGTAGATAATCTTTTTTTCTTATTAGATTCATCGTTTGCGACGAATGAATTTGTTTAGAAACAAGACTTCTTCCAAAGTAAGATGAGACAGCATATTGTCCTCCATGTTGTTTTTCTTTGACCGGAGTGGCTGGAGATAAACTGCGCATGCGCAGCGGCCGTAGGAAGCAACTTAAACTCAGCGGCATTTAACTGCGTGGTGAATGCTTAAACTCGAGTTTAAACTCGTTTTAAAACGTGGTGAATACGGGCGTAAGTGTATATCATATAGTTAAAAGTTGCATTCTAATGGCTTTTGTCACTTATTTTGCTTAACACTTTTTCAATAAAAACAAATAAAAAGTAAGTGAAATTAATTCTGTTGTTAAAATTACTGTATTTCGGAAAATATATTAATACATTTGGAAAATCTAATTGATTTAGGTGTATGCTGTAAACTTAACAGCCACTCAGCTGATTGCCAAGCAAGTTACCACAAGCATTTAATTAGGCGAATATCTATTTTTCCACCGTAGAAAAATTTTTTTTCTTGACGCCGATAGATTACCTGTCATTTATTTCAAGCTTCCATATGATCTTGGCGGTTTCCGTTAATTACAGACCGAGAAATAATTAAAAATCTCGAAAAAGTCGTAGCATGCTCCATAGAAACGCAGGTTAAACAGCCGGCAGATTCCACCCATCCGTTAGGAGCGCTGCTTCAAAGTCACTACCATCGAAATGCTGAGCTGTCCATTCTGTGTTGTGTAAGATATGGCATGTAATAAATCAAACTACTTGATATGACATGCAGGAATGGGTATAGCATAAAATTAATGATAATCAAAATTGGTTCAGTGGTACGTGTTGTAATGGTACGTAGTATCACCATCAACTTCGACGTACAGTGGAAGGCCTGTGTTCGGGAAGTGATTTTCATGGAACTCCCATGCACTTTGGTTGCTGTCAATCGTATATCAACCGTACGACAAATATACAACAGACATTACGTGAACGCAAGCAAGAGTGGTTCTCAGTCCATTCCGATTTCGATAGCATAACTCTACGGTACTTAAGTCCCATGTTTCGACAAGTCGACTAATATATAGAGTACTAGTTGTACCCGCGGCTTAGCTCGCCCGCGCCATCTGTTGAGGGGAATTTCAAAAGGACTTAGGAAAGCAGTGTTTTCTCGCGGTAAAAAGTAGCCTATGTCACTCTCAAGCCCTCCGATTATCTCCATACAGAAAACCATATCGACTTAAATGGAGGACAAACAAACAAACACACTTTCACATATTGTCGTAGCATTACGACTTTGCAAGCCTCCACCGGTAGGTCGAACACATCTTACTCTTTGCTTCAACTAACTGATTCAGTGCATTACTATAATCTGACCAGTGCAACATGTGTTCAGCCAATTCGATCTCATCACCACTCCTATAGCTCCTTGCAAAGTACCTTTTGACAATTGCAGCTGCGATTCGCGTGTCATCCACCAGATGCGATACTGACTTGGTTGGATTCACTCTCGAGATCACCTGCATCAATATTGCTCCAGTTTGAGGCGATTTGACCCAATTTCGGAGATGTTCTGCAAATTTCCGCAAAACCGCTATAGTGCCATTAGATGCGCATTCAAATGTCTTATTAAGTCAAGCGTTTGCCTCCGAAATCGTCCGATGTCTGTAAATCGCAAGAAAAAAAACCCCACACTTCCTGCCGTAGACGATATTGTTAACTTTAACTCAATCAACCTTCTGATAGAGTTGACGGACTTTAATGGTCAAGGTATCGTTACGTTCAGAAGCTTTTGCTGTAAACATGTGGGCCAATTCCAATGGCAAATGGGAATAGCTCTGTCAATGCTAAGATATGGCATGTAAAATATATCAAACAACTTGTAATGACGTGTCAAGAATGAATATAACGTAAAATTAATGCTAATCAAAACTGGTTCAATGGTACGTGTTGTAATGGTACAATTGGAAACTTTCAATGCTACGATATATCCCAACTGGATTCCTCAGTCCAACAGGAAGAGGAAGCTTCTTTTGATTTAATTTCTGTATGAATCACCATCACCACGAGGAGCATGATAGATGGATAGATAGATAGATATATTTAAAAACAAGTTGTTTGTTTTTTATCTTCTTAATTTTAGAGTCCACGTACTTTGCAAACAATTACGTAACAAGAAACTGGTTGTTAACAACAACAACAACCTCTTCCAACAGCTCAAGGGAATTTGTGTCGACTCAATGGTCCGTACTCATTGGCCCTTTGCCAGGAGCCAAACGACAACAAGAGCGCGAGAGGGAAAAAATTATAAACAACAACAATAATAACAACAACCAGCGCGTGTGTCGTTGAAGCTCATGGCGGACCTTAGGAATTTTGGATTCCGCACACACACGTACGCTGGAGTGAAATTCCTCCGTTTTATTGGAAAGGGCACTTTGGCTGGAGGGGGTCAGGAGGCACGCGTCAGCCAGCATGCTCGGCTGACCCCGGGGCCACTAAGGGTCAAGTCGACCAAGTTGAACGCATTCCGACCATACTTGCTGCGAAGAGCCCAATTGGCTCCGAGCGAAAGGCTGCTGCCGACAGAGGAAGCGCAACAGCAGCAGTAGCAGGACTCCTCTCTCCCTCCCTCTCTCTCTCTCTCTGAAGTATCGAACCGCGTTTCAGGGAAAATCAATTAGCGGAGCAATGAGACGAGCTGGCCCGCTGAAGCCGGGGTTACGAGAATTTTTAGCTTGTACTTAATCAACCAATCAGAGAGCCTTAAGGAGGAAGGCTTTTTCGGAGTTATCAATGACTGGCGCTCATCAAAGTTCTTCGAAGTTCTATTCCGGAGATTTTCACAAATCCGAAAAATACTTTTTGAATCGTTTTTGAAATCTTTAAAACATGTTCCACTGAATCAAATTCGACCATCCCCTTCGAAGTTCTTAACTACTCATGACATGTCGTTCCAAGCTGTTTGATATATTACAAGCCCTATCATTGCGTTGAAAATTTCCAATGGTACTATAATGTTATCATTATCACTGAATCAAATTCGACCGTCTTCGAACTATGTTTATCGATTGTTAAAAACGGACCCTTGGAAACAGACGACCGATAAAATGGAGGGACTTTGAAAAGCGTGTCAACAGGCGTGGTTATGCATTGATCTTGGAAACAGTTTTGATAGATAATTCAGGGTCAGATGTAGCACAGTCTAAATAAACCATTAAGGGATGACATAAGTAAGTACCGAAAGGTTAAACTAATCGCCAGCACACAAACTATTTGAAATATAATTCTGACTGCTTTTGAAAATCTTAAAACATGTTCCAGTGATTCAAATTCGATAATGTACAAATTGTATAACTATTCTTATATATTCATTCATAGCATGTCGTTATTTGTTGTTTGGTATGTTACATGCCCTATCTTAGTATTGAATACTTCTCATGGTACCATAATGGTATCATTAGGAAAGTATCACTTAATCAAATTCAACTATCTTCAAACTTTGTACGTAATTACTCTTATATATTCATTCATGACAGATCGTTACAAGTTGCTCGATACAGTACATGACATAATTTAGCATTGAAAATATCCCATGGTATCACTAAAACATGTACTACTGAAACAAATTCACTAGAAGGTCTTGTTAGAGGATTCAGAGGAGCATGGGTCCAGATTTTATTCTCATGCATGTCCAGACATAGTTCTGATTGTGGAGGACTTTCTGCGAAGTGAGGATATGCAACGCATCGAGTGACCAGCAAGATCTCCGAATATGAACTCGATTGAGCACGCATGGGAGAAAACTACATAATAACGTTTTATTCGCTCATATTTTATCATTTCGAGTTCTTTGATATACTACTTGCTATATCTTATCATTGAAAATTTTAGAGGGTGTCATAAGGGTACTCTTAGACACGTGCCATTGTATCGATTACGACCATTTTCAAAATGGTTCATTCGCGGAACCCTATTTATCAATTGGCGAAAACAGTTATTAATAACCGATTATAGCTCATCGTTACGATTTGTTTGATGTATTATTAAGTACCGAAAGGTGCTTTATGCTATCAGTGTGGGGAAACGTGTCTGTCAGTCTGTCTGTCCGTCCGTCCGTCCGTCCGTCCGTCCGTCCGTCCGTCCGTAACTCTAACTCCTCCGAGGCTATGAAAGATTTTCAAAATCTGTTTTCCTCAGTCGATGAATATGGTTCATGGTTCACAATTATTATCTTAATCGGTTCATTCGCACGTGCACAAATGGTACCTCAATTTTCCCGCCAAGCAATTTTCAATGAAGAGATATATTAAGTAATATATCAAACAAATCATAATGACGAGATAGAAACGGTTATTCATTACTATTTTCCTCTATCGATGGCACGAACCAATCACAGGTTCAATAGCACGTGCACAAATGGTACCTTCACGACCCCGCCTAGCAATTTTCAATGGAGAGATATACGAGGGGCGATTGATAAATAAGGTCTCCATGACTGTAACTTTTTTATTTGTTAACCGATTTTCAAAATTCTTTTTGTATCTTATACGCACATTTGTCCTCTATGTAACGCACTATTCACTTTTCGACATAGTTCCCATCCCTTTCCACGCATTGCGCCAACGCGTGACTAGTTGGGTGAACCCATCGGAGAGGAATTCCGGAGTTGTCGACACCAGGATTGAATGGCAGCTTTGGACCCTCTTCTGGAGTACGATAACGTCCGCCCGCACACGAGTCAACACGCACCAGAGGCGTTGCAGCGCCTACAGTTCAAAGATGAAAAATTGCAGTTCAAAAATGAAAGACTTTGCACATTGCGACTTTCACCACTTCTCAAAGAAGAAAGAGCCCCTTAAGGGAAATGAGTTGGTTCTGACGGCGAGGTAAACGCTGCCATTCAATCCTGGTGTCGACAACAACTCCGGAATTCCTCTCCGACGGGTTCACCCAACTAGTCACGCGTTGGCGCAATGCCTGGAAAGGAATGGGGACTATGTCGAAAAGTGAATAGTGCATTACATAGAGGACAAATGTGAGTATAAGATACAAAATGAATTTTGAAAATCTGTTAACAAATAAAGTTACAGCCATGGAGACCTTATTTATCAATCGCCCCTCGTATTAAGTAGCATATCAAACAAATCGTAATTACGAGATAGACGCGGATATAAATTACTATTTTCGACAATTAATAAATATGGTTCCGGAAAAGAACCATTTTGAAAATGTTTGAAATCGAAACAATGGCACGTGCTCTATGGTACCCTTATGACACCCTCAAATATTTTCAATGCTAAGATATGGCATGTAATATATCAAAGAGCTTGGAATGATGTGTCATGAATGAATATACCGTAAAAATAATGACAGTCGAAATTGGCTCAAAGGTACGTGGTGTGATGGTATCTTTATGGTCCATTAGAAACTTACAACGTTAACATAGGGCTGTTTAAAAATATAGTTCCGCGAATGGTTTAGTTTAATGGTTATGTCATTCCTTAATGGTTTATTTACTATATTTTACCTTTGAAAGTTGCTAGGTGGGGTCATGAAGGTACCATTTGTGCTCGTGCCACTGAACTTATTTTAATCATCTTTGTGATTGGCTCGTGTAACGAACCATATTAAGCGATTGACGAAATAGATTTAGAAAATTTTTCATAGCCTTCGAAGAGTTAGAGTTACAGACAGATACGTTTCCCCACGCTGATATCATGAAGCACCTTTCGGTACTTAATAATAAGCGGTCGTTTCACTCCTACACCTTTCATTGTTGTAAACTTATGGACACAGAATCTCGACCTCAGTGTCCGCCGGAGGCAGCCACCAAGTTCCATACAGTTTATAATAAGTTAATCCAAGCGTTCAGGCACTTTTTTTTTTTATTAAGATGAGAATTATTAAGTACCGAAAGGTGCTTTATGCTATCAGTGCGGGGAAACGTGTCTGCCTGCCTGCCTGCCTGCCTGCCTGCCTGCCTGTCTGTCTGTCTGTCTGTCTGTCCGTCCGTCCGTCCGTCCGTAACTTTAACTCCTCCGAGGCTAAGAAAGATTTTCAAAATCTGTTTTCGTCAGTCGATGGATATGGTTCACGGCACGAACCAATCACAATTATAATCTAAAACGGTTCATTGGCACGTGCACAAATGGTATCTCTATTTTCCCGCCAAGCAATTTTCAATGGGAAGATATATTAAGTAATATATCAAACAAATCGTAATGACGAGATAGAAGCGGATGTAAATTCCTATTTTCGCCAACTGATAAATATGGTTCCGGGAATGTACCATTTTGAAAATTGTTGTAATTGATACAATGGCACGTGCACTTATGGTATCCATACGACACCCTCAAAAAGTTTCAAGGATAAGATATGGCATGTAATATATCAAACAACTTGGAATGATGTGTAAAGCATGAATACAACGTAAAATTAATCATAATGCAAATTGGTTTACTGGTATCATTATATTCCGTTAGAAACTTGCAATGTTAACATACGGCAGTGGAAAAATACGGTTCCGCGAATGGTTTAGTTTAGCCTTTCGGTCCTTGGTTATGTCATTCCTTAATGGTTTATTAAAACTATTTTAACATTTGTTCTTTCAGTTTTTATATTTGAGTTGCATTCAGAAATTAGTAACTTTTTCTTTCCGAATATGAATGGATTTATTTATTGGCAAATAGGTTTAATTATTTTTTTTTATAGCTACAGGTTGTCCATATTTAAAGGGCCCGATTGCAAAGCTGCCTACAGGTGAAGCCATCAGAAGGAAGGGATTGGAATTAGTTTCAGCGGAAAAAAATAAATTAGTTAAGAATTTCGCAACCTGAGGGAAATTTTACGTTGAATACCTGTAGTAAAAATGTCAATTCCTGTGCTGTCACCACGTAGCACCTGTGGAGCTACCTATAAAACCGAGGAACATTCGCGGAGATCCTGTGTTCAATATGTATACCGCTCACAATGACCGCTCACGAGATCTCGTAGGAAAACGAAATCGCGCGTTATTAGTGAAATTGTTTTACCAAACTGTCATTCCGCAGTAGGTGCTCTACGAAAATTTCGGACTTTGTAGGGAACGTGAAAAGGTCCCATGAATGTGAATTTCGGAAAATGATAACAAAGTTTGAATAAGAAACAGGATCATTGTCTGTTCGTTCTGGCAGAGGAAGAAACTCGTGTCTGCAGACGCATTAGAGGAGGTTGCGCTTCAGGTGGAAGAGAACAGAGCTGCAAAGTCCCATAAGATCATGCGGAATATCCTCCCATATTATCCGTACAAACTTTCACTTGTGCAGCAGGTGCTTCCACATGATTGTGACGATCGACTCCAGTTCTCACTTCAGTTTCTTGCTCGCGTTGAAGTCGATGCAGTATGATCGTGGAATATCCTCTGGGCAGACGAAGCGCATTTTCACTTGGACTGCGCCGTGAATACGTATACACAAATGCCGCATTTGGAAACCAGAAAATCCGCACGCTTTCTTAGAGGTTCCTATTCTCGGCCCGTACTTCTTCCAGGAGTTAAGTTCTAAAGGTCCAGTGACATGCTTCGCTGTAAGAGAACGAAATAGATGCATTGCATTTTATGCACTCTTACACACATTGCACTGTGTGCTAAGGCTGTTTTTAGACACATGTTGAATTTGTTAAACTATTGTACACGTGTAATCAGTCATTAAAACGCCCTCTGGGGCCCTGTTATCGAAATTTTCGTGTTGCAATCAATCTCACATACACTATCTCACTAGTGAGATTTCAACTCACACGATTGTTATTCTGCAGTTCAAACTACAAAACGAACACGATTGGTGAGTACATACGTCGCACTCACACGAGTTTCGACATTTCTAAGCGTCTGGAATCGAGACTATTCATCAAGAACCAATCAAATAAGCGGAAACTGTTCCCAAATGATCGCTCAGTATGGAGCATAGCCTAATGAAAGCTTAAGTTTTCATTAGGCTATGGTATGGAGGCAAAGAAAAGAATCACAGATGAGCAAAAAGAAATATTTTATTCATAAATAATACACGAATGTATAAAGGAAAATTTGATAGCGAGTTTACGAAGAACTATGGACTGACTTAGGAAGGAAATTGAATTCTTGCGTCGAAACAAAGAAATCAAACATAGAATGGAAAAAAACCGCTTAATTTACACTATCCGCACAATAGCGCGACCAAGGTAAGTGAAATGATGATTTGAAGACCCCTCCCCCTAACCAGCTGATATATAAACCCTTTTCTATTTGGATACGAGTAAAAGATATCATTTACCTTGGTCGCGTGATTAGTCATCGGGGGATTGTGCAGATAGTGCAAATTATTCCTCTGTTTTGTAGGCTTAATGCTGATCTTCGAGTTTGATCCCCTAAAATCGGTCGAAGGTTGTTCTATCAAAAGTTTTGCCGAACTCCTTTGATAGTCGAAATAAGTGACAAAAATGTTACTCATGACAGTCGAAAGCATCAATCCGCGTTCGTAAAACTCGTTGCCTCCTGAAACAACGCCTTTCCGCTATTTCCAGTGCTCCGATTAAATGCAGAGTGGCGAATACGTCGGCCATGTTTTTTCTTTTTTTTTTTTTTGTGCGTAGCTATCTCACACTCCATCTCACAAGCTCTACTCACGTGATTTGACAACTCGCATGAGGAGAACGAAAAGCACGGGAGTTGATTTTCGAGAATACCAATTTTGTCTAATCATTCGTGTTTGTACCATGTGACACTCCTAACTCATGTGAGTTGTTAACACGAAAATTTCGAGAATAGGGCCCCTGGACGTGAAATTTATTTTAAAAAGTATTATAATATTAGAGCATATTCAAATTAGTGGGAATAACAAGAAAACTCGAACTGAGGACGATGTGAGAACTCATAAACTCTTCATCATAGGGTCATTGACCATAGGGTTCCAATTTTCACTTTTTATTTTTCCTTCCTTTATTTCAATACCAATCTCTTGTCCTTTGTCATTACGAGGTATGCGATATCGTTATCTTCTCATGAGCAAACAGTAACAACCGACTAATGATAGTGTTTGGTGACATGACAGAGGAGGACGTCACGTGGGTTCCACTTCGGGATCACCTTGAGGAGAGGATCCGGGAGAAGTCGATCTAGTTTTCTTATATAAGGTGTTGTTATAAAGAATAATAATAATAATAATAATAGTAGTAATGATAACCTGACGACACTAAACCCTCTCGCTTTCTCATCGAGTCACGTGATGACTTCATCATAATCATTGGTTTAATAATGGGTATACCCATAATGAGTTTTATGGGTATATTACATTTCTCCAGCTTGTAGAGTCTTCTGGCTTATGGAGTTCGTGGAGAACACTGGAAGAAGGAGAGACTCCCTTTCCCGGCAAGCTCGCTTGCACCTTTAACGGAAGGATGCGCCGGCTATAATGGCGTCCGAACAAAAGAGGCGAAGGCGGTTTCGGAGCGCCACCTGCAATAACAGCAACGACGGTCATTTTGGCGCTGCTGCCGAGTCGTTTCGCCGACCTTATCGTCTCGCTTAATTTCCGTATCCCGTTTCCATCCTACCAGCCGCCATTATCGAGCGGTCACCTGAAAAGGCGGTTTGTCTATCTTAATGGCCACTTAAGAGGCCAGCCCAGTTTCACCTTTACCCTCGCTTTAGCGTCACCGTGAGAGAGGAGGGATGCAAGTTCGCAGTTCGGGTAATGAAAGAGTTAATCCGGACCTACCTGCAATCTTAACAAGTTTTAAGAAGTAAATGAAGGAAAACGAAGACTTTAGTAGATATATAAAGATATTTTATTCTATTGGATATAGGATATCCACCTCAGGATATCATTACAACAAAAATGCGCCATATTGATTGGAGTCCATTTTTTTAGCAAATGGAAGGTACCCCCTTGTGACATATCAATCCACAAGCGCGTTTTCTCAAAAATTCATTCCACTTGTCAGGTTTAATCTATCTGTCACGGTTTGGAAGTTATCTTCACTTAAAGTTTGCATGCACTGCAACTGTTCTCCTTGCTTTTGCCCAAAAGTGTTTACTAGAACCTCCAGTTTCCAAAACAAACACAAAATTAAACGTCCGAACATAAGGGAAATGGAAATATGTACAATCAGCCACCTTGAAATCCACCATATGGATGGAGGCCGGTTTTTTTCTAATGGAAAGTGGGTCTTGTGACATATCAATCAACAAGCGCATTTTTTTCAGAATTTCACTTGTAACATATCAATCATTTCACTTGTCAGATTTTTTCTATCTGTCACGGTTTGGAAGTTATTGTCGCTTAAAGTTCGCATGCACTGGTACTAACCTTGTCCTGTGAGATTTTGTCAGAAGTCACCACTAGAGCCTCCCGTTTCCAAAACAAAATAAAATTAAACGTCTGAATATACTTGGAAATGGATATGTATACTAGCCTGTGAAGTTATGGTCACTTAAAGTTTGCATGCATTGTACAGAGAACCTTATCCAATGAGATTTTTTCAGAAGTCCCCCACTAGAGTTTCCTATTTCCTAAACAGACAGAAAATTAAACGTCTTATATGAAGTGAATATGATGGACTAGCCGCCATATTGGATAGTGGCCAATTTTTTGTATTAAACGGAAAGTGGGTCTTGTGATATCTCAAAGAACATGCGCGTTTTCTCAAAAAATCATTTCATTTGTCAGATTTCTCCTAACTATCATAGTTTGATAGATATCATCATTAAATATCTCGAATATAGGATATCCCCTGGAGGTAGTTGTCCTTTAATACGTCACCAATCCATCTCAACTGGCAAATGGGACTGTTCCACCCACAGTCGGTTAACCCTTAAAAAAATATTCCGCTGCCCTAGACCATAATAATGATGGCATACACTTGCAACAGGGATGATCAAAGTGCCCTCGTTATCCTTATCAACCCTGCCGCCATGGCAACGCGCCCCTTATCACGGCTGCGGCTGGCAATAGACAGCGTCATTAGGCAATGTCGCTCAATTGTCGTCCTGCTCTAATTATCGTCGCACTTCCTGATGCAAACACTAAGCCCCCCACGTGATAAATATTAATGAGCTGAACACTTGATGGCACTCAATACCCTCACTGACGTGGCCTTTACCTTTTAAGTGGGTCTCTGTGACACCCTCGCAGCTCGCTAAACGGTGTAATGGGTCTTGTATCACTCAGGAAACCAATAAACCGACCTGGCACTTAATGAAATTTGACAAACAAATTGGAAATCCTTAATATTCTCCATGTCCCTCCACAAGCCGGCATTGAAGCGAAAACAAACAAACGGATCTCCTCTAGTCGGCATGGAATGATGCCGGCTATCAGAGGGACATGGAGAATATTAAGGAGTTCATCATAATACAGTAAACGTATTCTCCTGCTATAAAACCAAAATATAGCCCAGAAGAACCTACTAGAGCCTTCATTTTCTAGAAGATTAAACGTCTGAATATACAATGTGAATTGAATTCGGAATCATAATCTTGTTGCCATCTTGAAATCCGCCATATTATGTGGAAGCCATGTTTTTTTCAAATGGAAGGTGGATCTTGTGACATATCAAACGACATGTACGTTTTCTCAGAAATTCATTCCACTTGTCGGATTTTGGCTATCTGTCACGGTTTGCAAGTTATCGTCACTCATAGTTTTCATCAACTGAAACTATACCCCATACACCGTTTGCTGTGTGCAGAGCACCTTGTTAAGTGAGGTTTTGTCGCAGCACTCAATGATCTTGTCTTTCAGATGGTAAATAGATTTGGGGATATAAATGACAAACTTTCCACCATCTTGAAATCGCCATATTGGATGTAGGCCATTTTTTTTCGATTGGAAAGTGGGTCTTGTGACATATCAAACGACATGTACGTTTTCTCAGAAATTTATCCCACTTGCCGGATTTCAGCTATCTGTCACGATTTGAAAATCTAAACGTTTTTCCTAAACGTGGAGTTTTGAAATCTACATAAACTTTTACATGTGGTTTTTTTTTTTTTTTTTGCATATATCTGAAATATAAATTTGAATTTCATTACGAAATTTTGTGCAGCATCTAATTACAGTGTGTTTCAGCTGCGTGCTAAGTTTTAAAAAGTTTGGGCAATTAGATCGAGTGAAAAGTCGACCTTTTTTTGGGTGTTACTGAACGAAATAGCCCTATTTTTTTGCAGGATTCGATCTCCGTGAATAACAAAATCCAGACAACAACAACCTGTGTAATTCTCAAAGAGTTCCTTCAGAGGAGAAATGAACCCTGCGCGTGAAATTATCCCATAATAAACGACATAATCCTCTTCTTTCCTTCCTCGCACACACCTGCCCCTTCCTGGACCCGTAAATTCCCCCTAATTGATATCTCGGTCACCTGTAGGGGGCGTGGGAAAAGAAGAACTCTCACGAGGCGTGGCTTTGGAGTGTGGGCGGATGGGGCCCATTGCAATTCATCGCATCTAAATTATCCACTTGGGGACGGGAGCGGAATGACAAATGAGCGGAGGCGGTGCGTGGGTGGGCAGGCCTCCAAAATGGCTGCCCGTGGCGAATCGCGTATTTATTCGCCTTTTAAATTGGCGTCACACCTTGACGAGTTTGTTTGCCTTTCGATATCGTGGAAGCGGTTCTTGCTCGCCGTAGTCTCAAGTGGGAGCTGGGATGCGTCAGCTAACCTGAACTAAGTTTTATGTTTATCCGATTTTGAGACGAATCTCATAAGTCACGTGTTCAATACAAGTTCAATGGGGTCATTCGCTTTGCACTTTGTGAGATGATACAAAAAGATACAAATTCCGCTTCTGTGGATACATTCGCACAAAAATAGGCAAATTTCAATATATCGTCCCTGATAATACTAACGCCTATGGAGGGGAACGCTGAAGCGCAATTCTATACTTACCTGGTAGTAATATAACAGTTTCGAATTTGTAAATGTACATCTGGGTTTCCTTGTGTGATCTTTCCCGAAGGCAAATAGGGGACCAGCAACAAACTCAATAAAAACAATAATGTTTGGGATCATCCTGTAAAAACTAATGCTTGATATGCGTTATAGCTACAGCATCGGATTATGAGGCTTCTTTTACTTATGTGTTGTTCATTAGTATGAGAATAGCTGTATGTTTCTTTAGTAAGTTTTTTGTTCATAGTCTTACTTATTTTGTTTAGTCTTTTGTTTTCAACCCAATACAAAGCCATTTTCAGGAAACTTGATAAACAACTATAGAGACAACATCCTGTAATCAGAATATAAAAATATTAAATATTTGATGATGAAATATGAGTATTTTTTACTAAATAATGTTTAAGTGCATCTGCGTTATGGTTAAAACAGCTCTTTAGATTATAATTGATAATCTGATTTCTGGAATCAAATGAAAGAGAGTTTTTCAACTACCATAAACATAGAGAGCCGCTTATCGATAATAATTTTATACTTCTAGGTGCTACGAGTTTTAATAGAATCAAGCATCCATTGTTTAACAAAGTGCACAGGATGATTAGTATCAGTGAGAGCACTATAAAGTTCTTTTAATCTAGCGAAAAGAGCTGTTGCCTTAAAAGTAGGAATCCCATAATTGTAATACGTATCAGTGATAACCTTCTTGTAACGAAAATACAGAGAATATTTGTTCCACAATCGGTTCTTAAATAATTTTAACATACAATTAGGCCAAAAACATAAACGTGAGCAATTTTCGCTGTCCCATAAATTTAAAAGCATGAAATATAAACCGTAAATAACCCGAACATGTACACATTTTAATAACCAGTAAAGCTCCCATTTTTGCTAATGACATTGAATACATGCTCTGGCATTGATATGCTTAAGTTTTCGCAAGTCTTCTTGTCGAATTCTGCCCATTTAGCAACAATAGCATCTTTTAATTCATTAACACATGAATATTGTTGACCATTGGCGTAAACCTTCCTGGATAACAACTCCACATTTTTCCATAGGATTCAAGTTGGGGGAAAGTGCAAGCCAATCCATAACATGCACTCCATTGGATAGAAACCATTCGTAAGTAGAACGTGCTGTTTGGATAGGTGCGTTATCCTGCTGGAAAAAAGCCACATCACCTTCCAATTCATCAATAAACTGGAGAATATATTTCTCCAGTAACTTCTGGTAGGGAACAGCATTCATTCGGCCGCTGACAAACGCCATCTTTGCACGTTCATTGAAGCTGAAGGCACTCCACACCATCACAGATCCGCCTCCTTGTTGGCGTTTTGAGAATAGTTGCTGATCCTTTCTCAAATCACACCAGAAATACTTCCACCATCGGGTCCGTCTAAATTGAACTTTTTCTCATCTGAAAGGTGAATTTTTTCCAAAGTTCAGTCCAGGCCATTCACTGAACACGCTTTGTCTTTTGGTGTGGTTGCAGACTTTATTTTTTGGTACTGCATGTGTTGACAAGATGCCACGACTCTTCCAGCAGTTGTTTTTAAAACATTAATGCTTAGATCTGCGGCAACCTGACGCAAGGAGCTTGTACCATTTGATACAGTTCTGATGATCTGGTGCTTTGCTGTTACTGACAACTTACACGGACGCCCTGTTTGTGTTTTTGTCCCATAATTATCACCAAGACGTACAAAGTTGTCCACCACTGTAGCAGATTTGGAAATTCTTTAGGCTATAGTACGATTTGAATAGCCTTCTTCTTTCAGAGCAACAATTTGACCCTTTTAAGGATTTTTTCCTACCCATGTCTAATAAGAAAATGCAATGGTATAATAAAGTTAACAAGACTTGAAAAATGTAAATTAGAGTGAACACTTTAGAACATCCTATTTCACACAAATGGGGGTTGCCTTTAAATTTATGGGACAGAGAAAATTGCTCACGTGTATGTTTTTGGCCTAATAGTATGTTAAAATTATTTACGTACCGATTGTGGAACAAATATTCTTTGTATTTTGGTGAAAAGAATGTTATAATAAAAGCACACTGTCAACAAATAACTGCAACAACTGATAACAATCCAAAGCTTAATGCCTTTCTATTTTTGGGACACACCTTAGATTTACTCTCAGAAAAACACCCAAGGAGATAGCGTGCAAATTCAGCAAGATGTCGCCGATAGAATGAGTTGAATTTCAGTTGCTCTCAGAAATAAACAAAACGATAAGGGGTTTTCCCCAAATTTTTATTTTTGGACCGGGCACCAGTATCAACTTCTTCTCCTTACGCTGATAGGAAGGAATATTCACTTCATATTGACTTCATATGAGCGTAAGGAGAAAAAGTAGATACTAGAGTCCGATCCAAAAATAAAAATTTGGAGCAAAGCCCTTATTGTTTCGTTTATTTTTGAGAGCACCTGAAATTCATCTCATTCTATCGGCGATATCTTTCTGAATATTTCACGCTATTCGCTTGGGCTTTTTATATGATTAGCTCTATATATTTGGCTAATAAATTATGCAAATGACGTTTTAGAGAGCTTGCGCATGCGCGGTTAAACACTATTTAGTAAAAATGCTCATATTTCATCAAATATTTAATATTTTTATAAAGAAACCTTTATATCTCCATGAATATACTGTAGGTGCTATTCTAATCCAAATGAACAAAGATAAGTAATAAACATATGCTATAGCAACAAAGCATTTCAAGCCTTATTTTTCACAGGGCGGTCTGAAGCATTCTTTTTTTGATTCGCTTTGTTGATGGTCCTCCATTTGCCTTCGAGGCAAAAACCTACGCTGAAATAGATGAGGTGTAAGATATTCTTTACACCCCTCAAGTTTCAGGATAATTCATCAAGTATTTTTCTAGATATTCCACAAAATGTCTCAAATCGAAAATGTAATGAGTAGTTTTGGGTAGATAGTGTATGTATGAGTATTTCTATTCCATGGGGCAAATTAAATAGCTAAATTGTTACAAAATTACGAAGCTACCTAACAACTACTCCATTTTTAATACGCCAAAATTTGAGGGATTCGTTACTTTACTGATTTTATTTGTATCACAAAAATTATGGTAATTTAGTTTCTCCTTTGTAAATAATTTTGCTTTCTCTTTGTAGGCGAGGCCATTCACCTGGCAAGAGATTTTGGTTACGTGTGTGAGACGGAGTTCCCTGCCCGGCAGGTCGGCGAGTTCCTTTGCCGGCAACACAACAGCTCGGACCCGGCGGAACAGTACAGACGGAAGGAGCTGCTCATGGCCTCTAAGTGAGTCATGGCTTACATTTGTCTTCTATAGGGTTTGGACCATGAAGGACGTGACATTGCTGCACAGCTTCTCTATCCTTATTAGTAGAATCCAAATTGTAACATTCATATTCAATAATATGTCTACAGTAGGATCCCTTGATAGTCATTCCAATGGGAGGTAGCTCTTTTGAAGTTATGTTTGAGGCCTACCTAACCTAATCTGGTTCCATAGGATACTGAAAATATATTTGGGGGAAAGCTATATGGTATGATCCTTACAAACCAAGAGAAGCTATTCAGTCCTTACTAGCTTTGAAAATTGTCCAGTCCTTATGATACTAGAAAAGCTTCTTACTCCTTATGAACCTGTTCTAGGGTCGTAAAAATCAAAGGTTCGTGAGAGCCATTTAGGTTTTCTAGTATCATAAGGACCACGTAGCTTTTCTTGTGCTGTAAGGATCAGACAGTTTCTTTGGGTTTGGAAAGACCAGAGAGGGTCGTAAGCTCCGTGGTCTTACAAACCAGAATAACTGCCTGGTCCTTATGAATCTCTTCTAGGGTCGTAAGGATCAGTG
>JAHWFO010108063.1:1037541-1067211 GCA_023313115.1 Rhysida immarginata
GGTTAAGTTAGGTTAATTTTTAATCAGGGTAATTACACGGATAGTGCCGACTGAATAGCGTTGTTTGATATGAAATTTTGTTTATTTGGTAAACAGACTAACCTAATCCAACCAAACCTAATTCTAACGTAACCTAATCTAACCTAAATCTAGGTCGAAACCTCTTTATCTCGAATTTTTTTCTGTTCCCGCGAGGTATTCGACTGTATTGATACGAGGTTCCATATCTGTGTTTTGTACCAAAATTTCACACGATGATTGCTCAAATGGCGTTTTGGGCTATAACGTAAAATTCGATACGATACGCCGTTTTATATCATTCCACGGTGATAAGACGCGGGCAAGAGCGTTGTCCCATAAAGTTGTAATCCAAGCATCGACTCTAGATGATCCGAACATTCGCTAAACTAAACAGGCCTCTGTTTCGATTACTTCAGCTTGATATGGTTCTGCTCTATATAGAGTGTTAGGATCGTTTTTAATTTCTGGTCTTGGGTACTCTAAATCGATAACTTTTCTTATTAGATAAAAATGGCAATTGAAATATGCCATTTTGGTTTTCATGGGAAAATAGTTGGCTCACGAAACTTCCGGCTTGGAGAGGGAGTATTGTTTTGAATTCAATTTCTTTTACTATTATAGAATTTTTTCCCTAATAATAAGAACAAGAACAACAAAAACAACAACAACTGAAAGAGTAAACTTTAAGTTTTTAATAATTTTTTTAATTTAAATATTTATTACATTATTGAGTTTATCCTATTAAATAATAAATAATAATTAAAATATTAATAAAAAATATTATAAAATTAGATCCTTACTTCTATTGCTTTTGCTGTTGTTGTTGTTTTTGCTGTTGTTATCTGATCAACAAATGGGAATAATATTATTCAGGGTTTGAAATTATTTATATTTATTATTATTATTATTATTATTATTATTATTTCTCATCCCCCTCCCCACCTAATAAATTTATTTCTAAAAAAAAAAAAAAATAAAAAATAATATAAAAAAATCTTCGCAGACAAAAGTGGTGGCATTCATGTGGATAAACTCATCTTTGCAATAATAATAAATGATAATGATAAAAAATAATTGATAATGTCGATTGATAATGATAATAATAATAATAATAATTGTGAAGTATTACTTAATTAATAAAAAAATTAAATTTTTATTCTGCGAAATTTGGAATCTCCATTTTTGTTTGCAATTTTATTATTAAAATTAAATTTTTAATTTTATTATTATTATTATTATTATTTTTTTAACCGAATGTAAATATTTCTTGCCAAAATTTTTTAGTGTTTTTTCATATAATTCCATTATAAATGTATCTATGTTTCCAAAAAAAAAGAATAAAGCTTACTAACAATTATTTGATTGAGAAACAGGCGCCTCGTGCTTTTTTTTTTTTTAACATAGTGCACATACAACTTATTGAATCGCATATCTGACAGCTGAAATGAATTTCTAAGAAAACACGCATGTTGTTTGATATGTCACATGACCTAGTTTCTATTTAAAAAAAAATACATGACCTAGTTTCCATTTGAAAAAAAATAACTACAGGGCGAATTTGAAGATAACATATCTATTTCATATTAGTTTATTTTCTGTTTTGGAAACTGAAGGTTCTAGTGGGGAATTTTGCACAAAATCTAACTGGACAAGGCTCTCTGCATGCAGTGCGTGTAAATTTGGAGTGATGATACCTTTAAAATCTTGCCAGATAGGTAAAATCTGACAGGTGGAATGGATTTCTGAGAAAACCCACATGTTGTTTGATATGTCACATGACCTTGTTTCCATTTGAAATAAAAAATGGCCTCTGTCCAATATGGCGAATTTCAAAATGACATATTCATTTAAAATTACTTTATTCAGAAGTTTAATTTTCCGTGTTGGATACTAAAGGTTCTAGTGGGGAATTTTGGACAAATTTCACTGGACAAGGTTCTCTGCATGCAGTGCAGGTAAATTTGGAGTGATGGGTCTTCTCGCACGAACCTTCAGCATGCACTAGACCGTTTTGCAGCCAAATGTGAAGAAACTGGGATGAAGATTAGTGTGGCTAAAACTGAGGTTCTGGTCCTTTCAAGACAGCCTGCTCAGTGCGCTCTCCATGTTAGGGGAGCCTCATTGAGACAGGTGGAGAAATTCAAGTATCTCGGGATTGCATTCACGAGTGATGGACGGAAGGAAAGAGAATTGGATGCTGGGATCGGTGCAGCAAGCTGTGTCAGATGTGAACTGTGCCGATTCGTGGTAACGAAACGCGAGCTGGGTAACAAAGCCAAGCTCTCCATCTTCAAATCTATCTTTGTCCCCAGTCTCGCCTATATTCGAAAGAGTGCGATCGCCGGTACAAGCGGCCGAAATGAGATTTCTGAGAGGTGTGGCAGGTATTACCCTACTAGATAGAGTGCACATCAGCACAATAAGGGAGTCTTTAGGTGTTGAGCCGCTATTTCTCCGCATTAAGAGATCTCAGTTGCGCTGATATGGCCACGTGATACGGATGCCGCAAACTGGTCTTCCTAGGCAGTTGGTTTTTTCCAAACCAGTGGGTACGAGACTAAGGGGTCGGCCTAGAACCAGATGGCTAGACTACATGGAGAATCTGAGTTCCAGTCGCTTGGAACATGCGTCTGATGGCGGAAGACCCCGATCGCTGGAGATACTCCATAGGGCTGCTGCCCCCGCGACCCTAACGGATAAGCGGGTTTGAAAAGTAAGTAAGTAAATTAATTTTACGTTATATTCATTTATGATGCGTCATGCCAAGTGGTTTGAAATATTACATTGCCATATCTTATAATTGAACATTTTTGAGGATGTCATAAGGGTACCATTAGAGCACGTGCCATTGTGTCCATTATGCCAATCTTCATAACAGTTCATTGGCGGAACAATATTTATCAATTGACGAAAACGATAATTAATAACCACTTAGAGCTTTGGTTTGATGAATTATCTAATATCTCTAGCCTTTGAAAATTGCTTGGTGGGAAAATAGAGGTTCCATTTGTACACGTGCCAATGAACCGATTTAGACAATATTTGTGATTGCTTCGTGTCAGAAACCATATTTATCGACTGACGAAAACAGATTTTTAAAATCTTTCATAGCCTCAATCTTTCAAATCAATTGGCGAAAATAGTAATGAATATCCGCTTCTATCTCGTCATTGCGATTTGTTTGATATATTACTTAATATATCTCTCCATTGAAAATTGCTAGTTGGGGTCGTGAAGGTACCGTTTGTGCACGTGCTACTGAACCAATTTAGATAATATTTGTGATTGGTTCGTGCCATGTACCATATTCAGTGACTGACGAAAATAGTAATGAATAACCGCTTCTATCTCGCCATTACTTAATATACAAGCGATTTGTTTGATATCTTACTTAATATACAACCTGGGACAATAAAGTTCGGTGAACGATGGCATATTGAGAATGGATTGCTCGCTTACATGAAACAGCAGTTACTATCCTTCAAAGTAATCCCCGTCGATGGTAATGCACTTCTGGGAACGCCTGTACAAGTCCTGGAAACTCCTGGCGTAGTCGTTTTTAGGGATAGCCTTCAGTTGGGTCGTAACATTACGTTGGATGTCTGGCCACTTCGGGGGGCGTCTTCTACGGTGTTCCGGCCTCCTCGGAACCGTTTAAACCACTCATAAACACACTTCAAAGTAATAACACTTTCTTTGTAAATTGTTGTCATCATTTCATGAGTCTCTTTCGTTCGCTGGTCCATTTTGGGTTTTGACCGCGCGTACTACACCTTCTCTCTTCAATGTCCTGTTTAAACACAATAAACACACTCGCAGCGCTGATTCTCTCAAATTTGTTTAAACATGTCTCGACCTGTCTAGGGCAGGATACGACGATGGTGCACTCTTAGGACCGTTAGCAATTTGACGTCATTCACCGAACTTTATTGTCACAGGTTGTATCTCTCCATTGAAAATTGCTAGGCGGGAAAATAGAGGTATCATTTGTGCACGTGCCAATGTACCGATTAGCTAACATTTGTGATTGGTTCGTGTCATGAACCATATTCATCGACTGACGAAAACAGGTTTTGAAAATCTTACATAGCCTCGGAGGAGTTAGAGATACGGACAGACAGACACGTTTCCCTACAATGATTGCGTAAAGCACCTTTCGGTACTTAATAAAGAATAGTTATATTAGGTCAACAATGGACAATAGCATGGAATGCATGTTGAATATTGTTTGGGAAAAGATGAGTTTATCAGGGATGCCCAGAAGGTGTACGGCATATTGTGACTTCTTATCTTTCTTTAGGTAAGAAGCGATGTGTTCTTTGTATCGGAAGGCGAAATTACGAGAGCTTAAACTAATGTAGCAACTATCGCACTGGCTACAGTCAATTCGGTAGACACCAGATTGGGAGTATATGTCATGGGTATGAGGCAGATTGAGGGAAAGTTTATAGGATGGAAGGGTAGGGAAGGAAACACATAGGTTGAAGGAAGCGAGTAAGTTGAAAAGACGGTAGCAATGAGGGCTGAGGAAAGGATTAGATACCCATTTGCTAGGTTTTGTAGCAGGGAGGGAGGGACGGCGTAAGGGACGTTTTCTGGAGCGTATAAGGTTGGGGGAGGCCGTAGAAGTTAAGCAACATCAGGCACGGCTAGTCACTGGATGGGCGACCATCAGTGAGACACGATCTTTACCCCCCTCCCCCTCGGTTGCTGCGGCCATCATACAGCAGTCGTTAATCCAGCTCTGGCCATACAGGCCCTGGATGGACGTATTGGATTATAATATACAAAAAAAAAATAGTGGAGGCGAGATAGTGAATGTTGCGGAACTCTTTGGATTTGTCGGAAGGGCGTCGTCTTCGTTAGTTTCTTCTTAATGGAGGTGGAGGACTCAAGTTCGGTGGTCTTAGTTTGGGTTTTCCGGGCTTCGTGAAAAACTTTTCGAATCAGGGTTCCGGCGACGGCGCGAGTATCCAGAGTTATTCACTAGATCTCCTCTAGTTATCCAGATGTTTCTCTATATCCATTTTGGATATTATGAAATGATTACATGACTCTGTATATTTTTTGAATACCCACTGGCAACAAGCGATAAGCATTTCTCTTTATCCATTGGATATCCTGTTACATGCATTGGAAACTATATGGATATTATGAAATCATTTCAACATTATTTCGTTATCCCAATAAATATCTAATTTCCAAAAAAGGATCATCCAAAATATCTCCAGATGTATCGTGCTCTTTATCCAATCAGTGGATATCTAATAAACGCCTTGTATTACATTTCATGCATATTGACTTAATTTTTTCAACTCTAAGGGGGTCGTGTGACCATTCGATTTGGGGTAGAATTTTCTGAATAAACCCCTGGTGCAATCAGTTTTCAGGTATGTATGTCCGTTTTCAAGTTATTACCTGTTAAACGTACTGCACTAAACCCCGTGCGCTATTTGGCTCTATTTCATGCATAATTTTTTAAGGGGGTCATGTGAACATTCGATTTGGGGTAGATTTTTCTGACTAAAACATTAGTGCAATCAGTTTTCAGGTATCTTTGTTCGTTTTCAAGTTATCTCCTGTGAAATGTCATCTATTGGAGATATCCACTCGATCTTTTGTACTTGCTACATGACAACGAGTTTCTCTGTTCCAATATTTCTTAAGCAGCACCTGAATAGTTCGATGCAGATGCAATAGAAAGTTACGAGCAATTCTCTAGCGCTTTATGGCTAGATCCAAAGGTGGTTCCTCGAACATAAACTCTGCACGCGCTTCCTTTATTGTCAGCTGAGATCTCATAAATGAAAGCATAAAACGCGCGCTAAGAACTCACATTTCTTCCAAAGGAGTCGCTGCAAACATGTTGGCTGCTTTGGCTCTCCTCTTCTGCTATGTTGCCAGAGCATCGCAGCTGGGCATGCCGTATAAGTACTACAACCTGGGCGAACTGAAAGAACCCCACCGTTTCCTCATGTACGACCGCTGCCTGCGACCAGACTGCAACAACAGCCCCATCACAGAGCTCTCCTTCTGCGCTTACGTGTTCCGCCCAGTCAAGACAGGCACAGAAAACCTGCTCATGCTCCTGCAGGACAGGAAACCCATCTTCCAGCTGGAACTGGGCGATGAAAAGATCTACCTGAAGCAGACTGCTCGCGGGGAGGAGTGCAGCTCAAGACCGTCGCCTCCCGTCAAAAAATGGTTCGCCATTTGCGTGTCCTGGGAGCAGGCCAACGGACGATTTCGCTGGGACTATGCTATCGAGGATGATTTGGATTGGTACTCACATACCTGCACCTTGGGGACCGGCATTACCATCCCATCAAACAGCGTGCTCATCTTAGGCGACAACATGATGGGCTACTACGCCAATTTTAACATGTGGGAGAAGGACATCTTCAAAGATGGTATGTATCGCATACAGCATCATTAAACTGTAACTATTAGCATTCTAAGCTATCAGTTTAACAGGAAACAATAATACTACAATGTGGTACCCAGTGCAGCTTGAATGTATAGGCTACTAAGATAGTAACAACTCGCTCTCATATTGAAATGCATGAAATGCACCCTACGTAGCGCATTGGCTTCTAGACAGTAGCATTTAACAGGAGGTAACTTGAAAACGGATATAGATACCTAAAAAACTGATTGCAGCAATGGCTTAGTCAGAAAATTCTACCCCAAATCAAATGTGCACATGACCTACATACCGTTTCATAAAATTACATCAATATGGACGAAATGCTGCCCCTATCCGCATTGGATTCAGTATTGGGCATTAAGCAGCCAGTTACTTAAAAATAAATAAAGATAGCTGAAAGATGGTTCTACCAATGGCTTTTTCAGAAAATTCTACCCCAAATCCAATGGTCACATGACCCCTGTACGATTAAAAAAATAAGTCGATTTCATACTAGCACATACAGGGACAGATCGACAATCATATTCTATTGTCGGCTGAGATACACTTCTACAGCCTAGTGACAACTTAAATATACTTTAAGACGTTTGGTGCTGTTACATTAGCGTTTTACTAACCATGGCTTAGGCCACTAAATACGCGATATCTTAAAACTGAATAAAGATATCTAAAAATGGATTGCACCACTGGATTACTCAGGAAATTCCACCCCAAATCAAATGGTCACATGACGCCTGTATATTTAGAAAAAAAATGAGTCATATAGCGCACTGGCTTCAATACTAGACGGTTATAGCGCCACAGATGGTTACTAGATCTTCCGTGGATATATAATGGATATCCATTTTTAGATATCTTGGATATTATGACATTTATAACAAAATATCGTTATCCATTGCACTAAAGATACTCCAAAGCAAGACTTCACTGAGCTCTGCCAAGACGCATACAACACAGTTATCTTCAGGGGATATCCATTATCCAAAATGGATATCCGGAACATGCACTGGATATTACATTTTAAACAAGGATTCTATATATAACATCATTTCAGCTTTATTTCGATATCTAATGGATAGAAACTTTATATGGAATTTTTCCTTATCCAATGGATATCCAAAGGGATCATGCCTCATTTATATTTATTTTTATCCTTTCAGCTGTGGGATACAGCGCAGTCATGACATTTCAGTGCCACAGAGGCAGTGACCTCATCATCTCGTTCGATACAAAAGGATGGATAACATATCCACTGCAGAAGGAGCCTTGCGAGTCCAACAGCTGCGAAAGCATTACAGGTTTCCGACAGCCAGGCAATCTCACCCAGTGCCACTCCATCTTGCTTCCTTACTAAAGCGAGTTAAGCCTACTTTATAGGCTATTACAATGTAGAAAATAAAAATCTAACACCACACACGCAATTATAGCCTTTCTTCATCTCCCTCCCAAAGTCGCCTTTCATATGGCCGCCATTTTGTATTAAAATGGGTCATGTGACATATCAAACAACATGCAAATTTTTTCAGAAAGCGTTCCACTTGTCGGATTTCGCCTATTTGTCACGGTTTGGAAGTTATCGCCATTGCAATATACAGAACACTTCTTTTTTAAAATATTGGTTTAAACCCATTTTTTTTTTAAATGGAAAGTGAGTCTTGTGATATATCAAACGACATGTACGTTTTCTCAGAAATTAATTCCACTTGTCAGATTTCACCTATCTGTCACGGTTTGGAAGCTCTCGTCACTTAAAGCTTGCATGAGAGCATACAGTTCATTGAAATTTTCACATCTTAAAATCCGCCATACCGAATGGGTCACGTAACATATCAAACAATACGAGAATTTTCTCAGAATTCATTCCACTTGTCAGATTTCACCTACCAGTAGGGGTTTGGAAGATAATCCCACTTTTTTTGCATGCGTGGAATCGTAGCACTCGTATAGATGGATAACTAATATCAAGCCACAACTGTCTGGTAGTGAAGCAGATGGATTACTAACAAGTGTCACCTAATACACTTGTTCACATGCTATGTCACCTATGGATTACTAACATAGCAATTCATAGGAACCCTTCCAGGACTTAGTAGGTTACTACAGTAACATCAACTCGCTGTCAGATTGATATGCATGAAATGCAAACAACTTAGCGCATGGCTTTAAGACAATACACTTAACAGGAAGTAACTTTAAAACCAATAAAGATGCCTGAAAACTAATTGCACCAATGGTTTAATCAAAACGAATGGTTACATGACCCCCTTACAGGTTAAAAAATTACGTCGACATGCATGAAATGAAGCCAAATTGTGCATTGCGTTCAATGCAGAACGTGTAACAGGTAATAACTTGAAAACGAACATACATAACTGAAAACTGCTTGCACCAAGAGTTCACTCAGAAAATTTTACCCCAAATCGACTGGTCACATGACCCCCCCCCCTTATAGGTTAAAAATTACGTCGATATGCATGAAATGCAGCGAACTTAGCCGATGGCTTTAAGATAGGACATTTATTTAACATGAACTAACTTCAAGATGAATAAAGATATCTGAAAATTAATTGCACCAATGGTTTAGTCAGAAAATCCAACCTCAAAACGAATGGTCACATGACCCCTTTACTGGTTAAAAAAATTACGTCAATATTCATGAAATGCAGCGAAATAGCTCATTGGCTTCAGTAGTAACTTGAAAACGAACATACATACTTGAAAACTGTTTTCACTCTGAAAATCCCGCCCCAAAACGAATGGTCCATGACCCCATTGCAGTTTCAAAAATAAGTCAATTTTAAACTGGATAACTGGTGACTGTCGATTTTATAGCATAGCCTACTAACAAACAAATAAAATATAGAAGGAGATAAAGCCAGAAACTGTGGACACAGATTAACAAGAACAACAGGAAACCACTATTCCACATCAGAATAGTGCATTGGAATAGTGGTTTCCTGTTGTTCTTGTTAAAAAAATAAAACCTTAACACATTTGTAACTGTTACATTAGCGCTTCATTAATGAGTGATTAGGGCACTGAACGTGCGATATCTTGAAACTGAATAAAGATATCCGAAAAAAGGTTGCACCTTTGGGTTAGTCAGGAAATTCCACCCCAAAACGAATGTTCACATGACCTCGTTTGAGTTTTATGCAAGCTTGCTGTACATTTGCAAAGCAGTGTCTAGAGGCATTTCAACGGACACCAGGACGTCAGATAATTCTTTGTGCGCTTATGCCTCAGAGCCGAGTGGGCTAAAGACAGCGTATATACGGGTCAGTCCTGGAGTATGCAAAAAATGTGACATTACTTCCAAATCGTGGCTGGTAGATGAAATCCGACGCGTGAAATGAATTTCTGAGAAAATCTGCATACGGTTTGATATGTCACATGACCTACTTTCCATTCACTATGTAAGATTTCAGGGTGGGGGGGCTCTTACGATCGGAGTACATGTTTCCAATTCGGGTTCATCACCCATTGCCGTTACATGCCCTCCTATGATGTTTCGATCAATGTGATGTCGTAGGCTTGCTTAAGCGAACCACCAAAATCGTCTTGGCGGCCACCTGATGGAGCAGTAACCTCGTTAGCTGAGTAAAATATTCACACGGCGAGGCACTCAAATTACACCTCCTTCGAGTCTTTCCATCCTGACCCCCTTCGCTCCAACGACAACAACGACAAAGTGGACGGGATTCGGAAAGTCATCTTGATTCATTTTTAAGCGTCCTGCTCAGACTTTATCAATAAATCGAGAGAGTTGCAAGCCTTCGGGCACCAGAGAGCCTAAAAGAACGCGTCGGGAAATTTACCCCTTTCTGTGGACCCTTTCTCCCTTTTCTTTGGACTGCTCCAAAAGGGTTGCGCGCCATCGATTTCTTTTTCGCCCCGCTTCTTCTTCTTCCTCTTCTAATCCAATTTGTTCAAACAACCTTGTGGCCGAGACAGATGGGGATGAGGTTTCCTTGTGTGGAATCCGGGGTTCGAATCTCGTCATAGGCAAATGTATTCAACTCTCAAACTAGTGTCATGTCGACGACTAGAAGAAGGTGTGCTGGTCAGATGAATTCCGTTTCCTATTGCACCATGCAGATGGCCGACCCAGAATTTGGAGACAACAGCACGAAGCGATGCACCGTTCCTGTCTGGTTTCCACTGTTCAGGCTGGTGGAGGCTCTGTCATGATCTGGGGAAAGTTTTCCTGGCGTACTCTTGGTCCGCTGATTCCTGTAGAACAACGCCTTAATGGTCAGGGCTACGTGAACATTGTTGCCGACTACGTTCTCCTTTCGAGGCTACTTCCAGCAGGACAATGCTCGTATCGTCATGGAATGGTTCAGGAACACGATAATGAATTCAACTTACTCCTCTGGCCACCACAGTCTCAATCGGATTTGAACCCGATCGAACATCTTTGGGATGAGCTGGAACGGGTTATTCGAGACATGGACCCACCACCAATAAGCATAAATAGGAGCAGCTGTTGCATCCGCATGGACAAACATCACAGAACAATGCTTCCAGCAGCTAATGTAGTCCATGCCACGGGGAGCTCGTGCTGTTATAACTGCTAGGGGTGGCGCAACACACAATTAGGGGGATGTTTCTAATAAACTGGCCACTCTTTGTAGCTGATGATTCAAGCTTAAGTCCCTGTTGTTGTTTGTAGTGGATATGTTCTGAGGCTACGGGACAAGTTGAGTTTAGCTTAGATCTCGGGGTTTTGGCTTGCTGGCGTTGAAGGTACCTGTTGGCGTTTTTGGTTGAGTGACGGGGTGGTTTCGAGGGTTCGGTTTTTATTACATCCTAAGCGAGTCCAAAATACTCTGGGAATGAATGAACTCGTCTGCATCAGGTAATTAAGTGGGAAAAGCAAGATCGGCGCTAGACAGTGGCTCAGCTGACAGCCCAATACAAAGCAGGTCCAAGTGCAAGTGTTTCGGAACACACAGTTCAACGGACACTACTGAATACGGAACTGCGCAGTAGACGCCCACTCGTGTGCCTCTGTTGACCAAGCGTCATTGTCAAACTACGCCTCCAGTGGACCCGGTAACATCGAGCCTGGACCATGGATAAGTGGAAGAGAGTTGCCTGGTCGGAGGAATCACGATTTCTTATTCATCATGTCGATGGTCGTGTCAGGGTACGCCGACTTCCAGGCGAACAGTTGCTCCCTCCCCCCTGTACAGCAGGCCATACACAGGCTGGTGGTGGCGGTATTATGCTCTGGGGGACGTTTTCATGGGCGGCTCTAGACCATGAAAGCTGCGGACTATCTGAAACATCATTGCGGACCAGTTGCCCCCTTGCATAGCGTCTGTCTTCCCGACTGGAAATGGAATCTCCCAATGTCACAGGGCTCAAAATGTGTTGGAGTGGTTCGAGGAGCATAAGCATGAATTCTAGTTAATGTCCTGGCCACTTAATTCGCCGGATCTTAATAGAGCACATTTGGGGTGTCATGGAGCGGCAGCTAAGAGTTCAAATATCACCATGTCGGAATGTCTCGACTTTGCGTGATAACTGCTTAGACATTTGGTACAAGCTCTCTCTAGTCATCTACCAAGAACTTGTGACATCCATGCCAAGGCGAATTGCAGCTGTTTTGCGGGCCAAAAGGTGGCGCAACGCGTTATTGAGGAGATGGTCATAATGTTTTGGCTCTTCAGTGTATAACCATGAAGCAATTATCTTGTGTTGATTTTTGTTGTTAATTTTGTATATCGATATCTTCTTCCTCCTGACGAGATGTTTGATATGTTACATGGATTGACCAGTTTATTATGAACACCCCCCCCCCGAATTCGCCGTGGCATGGATTCAATTACCCGCTGGAAGCATTGTTCCGTGATGTTTGTCTATGCGGATGCAACAGCTGCTCCCATTTGAGGCTTACTGGATGGTGGTGGATCTATGTCTCGAATAATCCGTTCCATCTCATCCCTAAGATGTTCGATTGCGTTCAAAGCCGATTGGGACTGTGGTAGTCAGAGGAGTAAGTTGAATTCATTATCATACTTCTGGGACTACTCCATGACGATACGAGCCTTGTGATACGAAGCATTATCCTGCTGGAAGTAGCTTTCCGATGAGGGAAACACAGTAGCATTCATGAAGGGATGAACGTGGTCAGCAACAATGTTCAGGTAGAGCTCACCATTAAGGCGTTGTTCTACAGGTATCAGCGGACCAGGAAAACATTCCCCAAACGATGACAGAGCCTCCACCAGCCTGAACAGTGGAAACCAGACAGGAGGGGTCCATCGCTTGGTGGTGTTGTCTCCAAATTCTGCGTAGGCCATCTGCATGGTGCAATAGGAAACGGGATTCATACGACCAGCACACCTTCTTCTTCTTTTTTTTTTTTAATAAGCGTCGACGGTCCAGTGTTGATGATCATGGGCAAATTGGAGACGTTTTTTGCTGTTGTGAGTGGAGATCAAAGGTTGTAGCCCATCCTTGCCAATGTAAGGCGTGTAGTGCGTTCAGAGATGTTCTTCTGCGGTGAACTGACGCGTCGTTTCTATTTGCACGAACAAGCATTCCCATTCTGCGATCACAGGCTTGTCTCTGGCTGGTTGCTTTTTCGTTGTTTAATGTAAGTCCAAAGTCCTGGTAAACCCTTGAAATGGTTGTTGGGTAAAAGCCTAGAAGACGCGCGGTTTTGGAAATACTCAGTTCACCTTGCCCGGCGCTCGAAGTCACTCACTCGTTTTGTTTTCCCCATGGTGACGGTCAAACCACTTGCAGTTGACGGGTGTGTACTTGCTATATATTGGTACCGATTGTCACGTGACCAAATGATTGTTAGTTATTGCTATACCAACGGATTTGCATAGTCATGGGAGTTGATCGTTTTATTGCAATTATTAAGTACCGAAAGGGGAAACCTGTCTCTTAAGTCTTAAGTCCTCCAAGGCTATGAAAGATGTTCAAAATCTGTTTTCGTCAATCGATGAATACGCTTCATGGCACGAAACAATCACAAATATTATCTAAATCGGTTCATTGGAACGTGCACAAATGGTACCTCTATTTTCCCACCTAGCAATTTTCAATGGAAAGATATAATAAATAAGCAATAGATCAAACAAATCGTAACGACGAGCTAGAAGTGGTTATTAATTGCTGTTTTCGTCAAATGATAATAATAAAAGGTCAAATATATGTCAAATTATCTGGAAGAGGCTTGGATATTATACACGTTCTCTATGATTGCTACAATTTTGATGATTACACACAATAATCTCTCGTCTAACATCACTAGGAATTGTATTCCAATCATTAATAACGTTATAAGGAAAAAGTCTTGCAAGAAATTTGCTAATGACAGTAGGAGGCATCATTTTATATTTTTGTGTATCTCTTGTTTTGTTGGAAATAGAAAAAAGCATGACCTAATAAAAGAATTTGGATGATTTGTGTCAGTAAAAGCTGTATACAACTCCTTTAATCTTGCATGAAGTATTATACTTTGCAGAGTCAGAATATCATGTTGAGTACAAATTTTAGTGATAACGACAGAGCTATACGCTGTTTGAACACGGGAAATTAAAATATTAGTTGTGGATGACCAAATAATAACTCCATATTCTATTTTAGGCACTATAATGGTCTTAATAACGTTGATAAGTTCTTTCTATTGTTTAACTTTTTCAACAGATATCTCAATCGATTTAAATCAATCTGGAGATCATTGATAATCATTACAGTCAAACGTAACCCCTAAGATATCTTACATGTATTAATTGTAGTAACATAGTTTTAGTCTTATTTTCATTAAACATTAAACCATGTGTATGATACCAAGCCTTCAGAAGTTGTATGTCCTCATCTATCTTTTTTGTTCAGACACATCATATGATTTAAAAAGAAAATTATCATCAACATAAGAAATAAGATTAAAATTTAATGGAAGTTTAAAAGTCTCTGCTGTGGCCGTAGGTGATCCCTGCATCAATCCTCGATTAGAGGATTTCTGAAACCTTTGCTGATTAAATTCACTATAATTCTATCTATCAGGTGGAATCATCCACTCCCAAAGTACGAAGATGATGTATTAGATGAGACCGGTCAATAGTGTTAAACGCCTTAGATAAATCGGTGTTGTCCCTTATCCAATGAGTTTACAATAGTAAGCACTGCGTAAATGATAGGGATTTTCGGCCTCCCTCCAAATTCATTAGCTGGTATTACTGACCACAAATACTTCATTAACTTTTTAAAAAGAATTTTTTCCACAATTTTTGCTAATGTATGCTAAGGGGCCTGTAATTATGTACTGTACATCGTTTAAAGAACCATTTTTATGGATCAAAACAATTAAGGTTGTCTTAAAATCAGCTGGCAAACTTTGAGCTAAACTAACAGAATATAATAATAAATGTTGTAGCAAAAGATTTCCAAAATCACCCCATAGTGGTTAAAAGCCCATCTCGTCGAGAAATCTTATTCTTGATGGCATATTTTATCTCATTGATAGAAAAATATTGCGGTCTACGGAAAAGGGGAGTGGAGTGCTTGCAATCTGAATAGGAGCTGTACATTGTGTTAACGGTTATCAATCCAGACGAGATACTGAGCACTTTTTTCAAAAGGAAACGTCTGTCTTATCTTTTTCTGTTGCCGAATAAATTCCCAAAGATCAAAAACTTGAGTTTTGCTATTGACAATTTTTGAACGTTTGGCCCTTCGTATTGTTTTCTTAATATTTTTCAATTCTTGTTTATTATCAGACGAAGGGTTAGAAATAAACAACTTATGTTTGCACTTTTTGTCTTTCCAAAGCTTCAGAATACCATCAGACCACCAATTGCATATTTTAACAGTCTTATCTTTCAGTCCAGATTTAACAAGAGCTTGCCACATATTAGTCATATAAATCTTCAAAAAAACATGCTCCAATTTAACTTGGGTAAGATGGAACAAAATTTACACCAATCAAAGTGCTTCAAGTCATAGATGTAGCTTGTAAATTGCGATGAACCAGATCTTCGATGTATAATATTACGTATCTCACATCTAAAAGAATCATGATCACATTTAGGAAAATGTGTATAATTAGACCAGTATGTCGGGATGAATATCTGATCTAAAATCGTAGCAGTAGAAGGTGTTGTACGTGTAGGTGAGGTAACTTTTATGATAAGGATAAATATGGTTCCGCGAATGAACTTTTATGAATACAATGGCACCCTTATCACACCCTCAAAATTTTTCAATGATAAGATATAGCAAGTACTACATCAAACAACTAGAAATGATAAAATAGGAGCGAATAAAACGTTATTCCCTGCATGCTCAGTCGAGTTCATATTCGTAGATTGTGCTGGCCACCCCTTATTATACCGTCTAAAATTTTCGCTGCTAAGATATAGCCTGTAATATATCAAACGACCCGTAACGACCTATCATAAACGAATATACACTACAACCTCTGACAATTAAGTTCAGTGAATGAGTTCACACAACAAAATGCAGAACAGATAGAGCCATATTTACTTTATTGTCCTTCGAAATAATCACCCTGGAAGGCAATACACTTTTGGGATCGGGTGTATAAGTCCTGGAAGCTCCTTAGGGATGGCTTTAAGTTCACGTGTCACATTTGCTTGAATGTCTGGAATGTCCGCAAATCTCTGTCCCTTTAAGGCCCGTTTCAGGCGTGGGAACAAGAAAAAGTCTGCCGGTGCCAAGTCTGATGAATAAGGTGGATGAGCTATGGATAGACCCCTTTGTTGGCCAGAAACTGTTGCACGATTACGGCAGTGTTCCTCTTTGATCCATTATCCACAGTTACGTGCGCACGCTACACCTTCAACTGAAGAAACGAGCATCTGCTAAACCATTGCACGCAAAAACGTGACCTGTCTGAAGTTGCTTAAACAATGACTGGGCTTGTACTCACATGCATTGTTACTCGCGTAAAGCTTAGGGTGTGACGTCATTCACCGAACTTAATTGTCAGAGGTTGTATAAGAGCAATTACAAAATTTGAAGATGATTGAATTTGATTTTTTGGTACATGTTCTAATGATGCTATATTTTACCACTGGAAATTTTCCTGCTAAGATATGGCATGCAATATATCAAACGGCTCGGAACGACCTGTTATGGACGAATATATAAAGTTCGAAGATGATTGAATTTAATTCATTGGTACATGTTCAAATGATATAAATATTATTCAATGTTACAATATGCCATGTAATACGGGGTGATTATAATTAAAGTTTAAGTTTCAAAACGCTATAAAAAAGAACCACTTAGTAGAATGACGTCCAATTGGAACGGAATGTTATTGAAGTAGGGGGAAAGCTTATGGCATAAGAAAAAAAAGTAGGTCCAAATTATAGCAACAGACGGCGCTGTAAGCGTCAGAATATGTAAATGAAAATACCTGTCATGCGCACGACTCATTTCATTTGTTATAAAAACGCCGAGAAGTTCGCCATGGGTGTCTCATTGAAGGACCGCGCTCTGCTTGTAAAGCTTTTTCGTGAGCATTGTTGCACAGAACGCTGGACAGCATATTGAACATGTTTTGCGCCAGTCTCCCGCAATTTAAAAAACCGATTTGATGGATGCTTTGCACACTGAACAGTACAGTTGGTTTAACGTGTAACTTACACCTTAGCCTTTGTTTTACGATTCATTTGTCATTTGTAGTCGAAATTCTGACGCTTACAGTGCCATCTGTTGCTAAAATTTGGACCTACTTTTTTTCTTATGCCATAAGCTTTCCCCCTTCTTCCAATTGGACGTCATTCTATTAAGTGGTTCTTTTTTATAGCATTTTTGAAACTTAAACTTTAATTCTAATCACCCTGGTATATCAAATATCTTGAAACGACATGCTAGGAACGAATATATAAGAGTAATCACAAAATTCGAAGATGGTCGATATTTATTCAGGGGTATCTGAGCTTATGATATCACTATAGTAAAACTGGAAATTTTCAATGCTAAGATAGGGCATGTAACATATCAAACAAGAAGAAACAACATGCCATGAACGAATATATATAGAAATAGTGATAAAATTCGTAGATAACCGAATTTGAATCAATGGAACCTGTTTTAAGGTTTTCAAAAGCAATTTAAGAATTTTGGAATTATGTTTCCAATAGTTTATGTGCCGGCGCTTCGTTTAGCCTTTGGGTACTTGGTTATGCCATTCCTGAATGGTGTATTTATCTGCGTTTGGCTTATGGCAAAGAAAGCGATCAAAAACAGTGCCTTGTTTAACTTGATCAAAAGCAACAGATTGAATATTCCTGCTGCAACGAATGTGACGATCAAGCTTTGCCATACACCATTGTAGCCGATGAAGCATTTGCACTGTCGGACCATGTGATGCGCTCTTTCGGAAAAGCAAGATTAAACTATCGCCATTCGGTTGCGCAGTTCTGTGTCCCTAGTCGAATTAAGACTTCAAAAGTTGGCTGGCCTCTTCAAAGTGATTTGGTCAGACGAGACCAAAATGAACAGATTGGGTCTAATGGGCGCACTTGGTATTGGCATCGTCACGGTACTCGGCCACACAAAGTGTCAGAAACAGTAAAACGTGAGTGCGGCATTGCTTTTCTGGGGACTTATGACGTCAAAATGTGTAGGTGATACATGCATGCATAATGGAGCAACATTTGTAAAAGGCAATTTTCGATATCGAGTGGACTCAAAAGCGAACACTTCTCTTTTGGTATTGAAAAGACGGGGACGCGAAAGAAAATTTGAAATGTTCCTCCGTCCAATGGCGGAGATACAATCAGGTAACGCCATCATCCTCGTTTTGTCGTTTTCTCTCTTTTTTGTATGTATCCTGGAACTCCATCTCACGAAATCGGGATAAATTCTGCTGATGAGAGAGATAGACGTTAAGACGAGAAGACGAGCGAGGAAGGGGTAGTGAAGAAAACGAAGAAGGCAAAAAAAAAAGGAACAAATCGTGATTCATATTAAAGGCGATTTTAATCTTTCATACAAAAGTAACCGAGATGTGCGCTTGCGCGAGTGAGGTTCTCGAAATGATGGCCCGGGGCCTCGAGACCGTCGTCGTCGTCAGTCGGCATAAATTTTTGTCATAAAATAATCATTTCCTCGCCGAAACGCCAGCGACGCCTAGCGACGTCCAGTGGGAGAGAAAACCGTTCGATCGCCGCGCCTCCAGTTGCGCTCCAGACCATAAATGATCTAATGGCCTACTACTACCCCCACCACACACACACACACACACACACACACAGACAAGACTGGGTATGCAAATAGATCACGTGAGCGTAATCTTTTACGAGGAGGAGAAAAAAAAGTGGGTTCCGCGTGACGAAAAGCTCCCACCAGAATCATCGATGGAGAATCGCTTAATCAACGCTTTAAGATCCACGAAACGAATAGTAACGCACGCGCACGTACACACTAGGCCAGAAGCGAATTCCTTCTTAGACTTGAACGCTGTTTCTCCTACAATACGTACACTGAGTGGCCAGTTAATTAGGAACACCCCTCCCCCCTAATAGTGTGTTACGCCACCCCTAGCAGCTATAACGGCACGAATTCGCCGTGGAATGGATTCAATAAGCCGCTGGAAGCATTGCTCCGTGATCTTTGTCCATGCAAATGCAACAGCTGCTCCCAGTTGATGATGCTTATTGGATGGTGGTGGATCCATGTCTCCAATAACACGTTCCAGCTCATCCCAAAGGTGTTCGATTGGGTTCAAATTCAATTGGGACCTTGGTGGCCAGAGGAGTAAATTCAAATTCATTATCGTGCTCCTGGAACCATTCTATGACGATACGAGCCTTGTGACACGGAGCATTGTCCTGGAATGAGGGAAACACAGCAGCATTCATGAAGGGATGAACGTTGGTTTGGTTTGGTTTGGTTTGTATTTATCGTCCCTTTCAACTGCCATGGTTATTTCAGGACGGCGTTATAGGGGCCGCAAATTTTGCCTCGCAAGGGTTCTTTAACGTGCAGCCGGCAAACGACTACACGGGACCAACGGCTTTACTTCCCTTCCGAATGTAGTGCGTGATCTCAGGATTTCCCCCCTGAAAAAATCCTCGTCGTCCTCGGCCGGGGTCGAACCCGCGTCCTCGGGCATCAGAGGCGATCACGCAGCCCCTGAGCCACCGAGGCCGACGGGATGAACGTGGTAGCCCTGACCATTAAGGCATTGTTCTACAGGTATCAGCGGACCAAGAGTACGTCATAAAATCATTTCCTAGACCATTACAGAGCCTCCACCAGCCTGAACAGTAGAAACCAGAAAGGAGGGGTCCATCGTTTCGTGCTGTTGTCTTCAAATTCTGCGTCGGTCATCTGCACGGTGCAATAGGAAACGGGGTTCATCCGACCAGCGGACCTTCTTCCAGTCGTCGACAGTTTGTGATCATGGGCAAGTTGGAGACGTTTTTTGCGGTTTTGGGTGGAGATCAAAGGTACCCAGACAGGCCGTCGGATGTTGTAGCCGGATGTACGGCGTATAGTGCATTCAGAGATGTTATTCTGCAGTCCAGTGTTGTACTCCTCGGTGAGTTGACATGTCGTGACGATTTTTTTCGCACCACGAACAAGCCTTCCCAGGTCGAAGGAGTGCATTTTATCCTCGTTTTTAAGTACCGAAAGGTGGTTTATGTTCTCAGTGTGGGGAAACGTGTCTGTTTGTCTGTAACTCTAACTCCTCCTAGGCTATGAAAGATTTTCAAAATCTGTTTTCGTCAGTCGTTGAATATGGTCCATGACACGAACCAGTAGCAAATATTATCTAAATCGGTTCAATAGCACGTGCACAAATGGTACCTTCACGACCCCACCTAGCAATTTGCAATGGGAAGATATATTAAATAATATATCAAAAAAAATCGTAATGACAAGATAGACGCGGTTATTAATTACTATTTTCGCCAACTGATAAATATGGTTCCGGGAATGAACCATTTTGGAAATGGTTGTAATCGAAACAATGGCACGTGCTCTAATGGTACCCTTGTGACACCCTTAAAAAGCTTCAATGATTAGATATGGCATGTAATATATCAAACCAGTTGGAATGACGTATCATGAATGAATATAACGTAAAATAATTGATAGTCGAAATTTGTTCAAAGGGGCCTGGTTTCGTGAACCATTATGGTTCATTGGAACTTTCAATGCTAAAATATGGCATGCAATATATCAAACAACTTGGAATGATCTGTCATGAATGAATATAAAGTAAAATTAATGAGAATTCAACTTGGTTCAAAGGTACATGGTTTAATGGTATCATTATGGTCCATTAGAAACTTGCAATGTTAACACAGGGCAGTTGAAAAATATGGTTCCTTAATGGTTTATTAAGAATCTGGATAAAATAATTGCATAATTTAGATTGATATTCGAACCGGGGCGAGAATTAGAGAATCAGTGCCTTCTAGAAGTTTGTAGGGAATGATCTGGTATTAACCATATAAAAGATTCTTTAAGAAGTTTTCTGTTTCTAAGATGCAGAGGTGTCATTTTCATGGCAAAATATTTTTTAAATGTTTTTTGCATAAAACCCTCGTACATTGTGAAATACAAAAATTTCCCGGAGAGTCCCGATCACGAATCATGTGTTTGTGAGATATGTGTTTGCTTAAATTTTAATTAGCTGCGCCTACTTGCGCCTTTTTTAATAATTCCACTAAATACACAACTTCATATAAACACAGTATGTGGTGTGCCCAAATGAAAAGGAGACTTTCACTTCTATCTAATCAAAGTTGGTCGATAGGTGTAGCGTCATCCCATCTCCCCACGTCCCAAAACAGCTCGTTCTACTATGAAGGCCGGAAAAGTGATGCTCAGTTTGTTTTTCGGAGAAGAAGCACCCATACTCCTCGGGGTGAAAAAGTTAACGCTGAACGGTACTGCAACACGTTGCTGAAGCCGAAACGGGCCACCGAAAACAAATGGACGGTGCTGCTCCAGGACAACGCTAAGCCACTTGTGGCCAAGAAGACCCTCCACCTGCAGGAAACATTTCGATGGAAAGTCCTAAAACATTCTCCGTACAGCCCCGACATCTCCCATTATTTTCGGCCCCTTAAAAAAAAAATCACTGCCAGGTCATCGGTTCATCTGCAACAAGGCAGTGCAGAACCCCGTGGAAAAAGCATCCGTATGCAACTCTGAGATCAGTGCACCCTTATCAAAGGCAATTACACCGAGTGCACAGTTTATTAGGAACACCCATGACTATGCAAATCTGTTGGCATAGCAATGACACGTATCCGTTGGTGATGTGACAGTCGATACCAATATAAAGCGAGAACACACCTGTCAACTGCAAGTACTTTGACTATCACCACGGGTAAAAACAAAGGATCTGAGCGACTTTGAGCGCAGGATGATAGCGGTTGCCCGGCGAGATGGACTGAGTATTTCCAAACCCGCACGTCTTCTAGGCTTTTCCCCAACAACAATTTCAAGGGTTTACCAAGACTTTGGACTTAAACAACCAAAACACAAGCAGCCAGAGACAAGCCTGTGATCGCAAACGACTCGTCGATCCACGGGGTGAGCGTAGGATGGGAACGCTTGTTCGTGCGAATAGAAACGTTACGACTCGTCAACTTACAGTGAGATACAACACTGGACCGCAGAATAACACCTCTGAACGCACTGCACGCCCTACATTGGCAAGTATGGGCTACAACAGCCGACGGCTAGTTCGGCTACTTTGATCTCCACCCACAAAACCGCAAAATCGTCTCCAATTTGCCCGTGATCACCAACACTGGACCGTCGACGACTGGATGAATCCAGTTTCCTATTGCACCATGCAGATGGCTGACACAGAATATGGAGGCAACAACAAGAAGCGATGGACCCCTACTGTCTGGTTTCCACTGTTCAGGTTGGTGGAGGCTCTGTAATGGTCTGGAGAATGTTTTCCTGGTCTAGTCTTGGTCCGTTGATACCTGTAGAACAACGTCTTAATGGTCAGGAATACGTGAACATTGTTGCCCACTACGTTCATCCCTTCATGAATGCTTGATACTTTGAGCATGTTAATGGTCCGTGACACAAGGCTCGTATCGTCATGGAATAGAATATAGGAGCAAGATAATGAATTCAACTTATCAGTCCCAATCGGATTTAAACAGTTTGACATCTCATGCTTAATATATAATCGACTGCCAGTTTTCTACCTCGTTTGTATCACACTGACACACGGTCACAGGGTGACTGAAACACGTATATGTGTATATTAATCCCTTTTATTGTGGATCCATCCTCGTATTCCTAAGTTTTCGTGTGAACAAGGTGACGGCAAACCTCATTCGATTATAATTCGTGACTTGATATTCATCGGGCAGTCGAACCCGCCACCAACGAGATTCGGATACCATTCGTTCGAAGACCCTTCCATGCTCAAGTCACGTGACCTCCCCCTCCTCCCTCCGCAAAAGCCCCTGACAATAGCCGTGTAATGAGAATTGGTCGGATAATGTTGACTCACAGCTTTTCAAAAGGGAGCCAGTGGTCGCGGCGCGCGCCTTTTGTCCCGTGGCACCTGCGTCGCTCGCCAATGAGCACATAGACACAGAGAGAGGTGGGGGGGGGGGGGAGGTATACCTGCAGTTTCTTCTTCTAACGACTTCTCTCCATTTATCATGCGCCCGGCAACAGGCACCCGTCGTCGCCATTGTTTCTTGGCCGGCGTGGAATGCGCTCCGTCACGCTTGTCACGTGACTCTCGACAATGAGATGAAAGGGGTTGTCGTATGGCAAGCTTAAAGGTAAGCTCATGGCTTGTAAAACTTTAATTTAAGTCAGGAGGGGTAGGGTTTCCCTTAATTGGGTTTTTTAAAAAAACAACAACAAAAAACCAAGACCTCCATAAGCCGGACCTCCATAGGCCGGAGTCTCGACGCGCAGCTCTCTCTCCTTCCATTCATATCAATAGGTCTAACAGCAATTGGATATTGATACCAATAAACCTAAAACACAAACCAATGTATGAGAAACCAATACACAGCAGGGAATAGGATAGGTGTTCTATCTTCCGGGACGGTCTTGGACTTGGGCCGTCATCTTAAAATCCGCCATTTTGGATCAAGGTTCATTTTTCCTAAATGGGAAGGGGGGTCATGTAACCTATTAATTAACATCCGCTCTTTCTCACGAGTGCATTCCTGCAATCGGATTTCAATTATCTGTTGTCGCTCACAAGTTATTAACACAAACGTATGTTGTCTCTGCTCAAGGCGCTTTAGGTGACATTTTCACAGCTGTATTCACAACTTCTTATGGTGCATACTCTTGAGCATTTAGAGTACAGTCTGTGAAGAAAATTGGTCCAACTAAGCGAGTGTGCATGAAAATTCGTATCGCTCTAATGTATCATGTTCTGACGGTTCAGCTCTCATCACGCAACACAACAGTAGATATCAAGATCAGTACCAACGTTTTTCTTTTATTTCTTTTTATTTATTGCGTATGGTACATAGAATAAAAACACAGCATAAAGAGAAAGGAAATATGACAATGGATAAAATAGGAGGGGGATTACAGATCAATATCCAGTTCGGAAATCCAAGCCAGGGCATCATCAGACACACAGCGTAGCTCTGTTAGCCCGCCTGTGAATCGGCGCTCTGGGCAATCTGATACAATATGCTCCATTGTTTGTGGAGTGGGAGAACAGTCACAGAGAGGGTTATTAGTAAACCCACATTTGAAGAGCCATTCTCTGCACCTGCCCTGTCCTGTACGGATCCTGTTCAGCCTAGTCCATAGCCAGGGGGTTTAGCTGTTGGGTCTTCAATCAGGTGCTTATTGGTGAAGTTGGCTATGGACCAATATTCCGACCAGGATACGTGTCGTCGAAGGCCCAGCCAGGATGTCTCGACCTTAGTCTCCTCAAAGGGGGATTATTCATTATTGTGCTGATGGATAGTTCGGGCTTTGTCTTTAAGTGTTGTTGCCTGTTCTCTTCTGATCCAAGCAGGGGCTATATTGCTAAGGGTTGGGAGCCATGGGAGTGGAGAAGAACGGACTGTGCCTGATATGAGCCTCATTGTATGGTTTAGTTGGACATCTACCAGCTTAACATGAGAGCTCCGATTCCAGACTGGAGCACAGTATTCAGCAGTTGAATATTCAAGTGCAAGGGCTGATGTTCTTAGGGTGTCTGCTCCACACCCCCAACTGGTCCCAGCAAGCTTAGAGATTAAGTTATTCCTCGTCTTGAGTTTATCTTTTGTCTTTGTGAGATGTAACTTGTACGTTAAGCTTCTGTCGAGGGTGAATCCAAGGTAGACAGGAGTTGGGTCGTGTTTGAGCGTGTTGCCACAAAACCTAAGTTGGACACTGCGTTCAGCTTCGGCATTATTAAGGTGAAATGCTGAGGTCACTGTATTTGAAGGGTTTGGAACCAGGTGCCATTTCTCAAAAGCGTTTCGAGATCTTTGTTCATGTTTTAGTCGATTTTGTTTCTTCGATATCAGAAATGTACAGGTTAAACAACAGTGGAGCGAGGACTGAGCCCTGGAGTAGGCCGTTTTTTAGGATCCGTGGCCTGCTTTGTTCACCATTCAATAACTCGTGAACACAACAGATAACTGAAATCCGATTGCAGGAACGAACTCGTGAGAAACAGCGGGTGTTATTTAATAGGTCACATGACCCTCTTCCCGTTTAAGAGAATCAATCTCGATCCAAGATGGCGGATTTCAAAATGGCGGCCAAACTCCAAAACTGTCCCAAAGATAGAGTGTTCCAAAATCATGTTCTGCTAACTTGGGTGTTTGTGGTTCCGATAATCACAAGTACCGAACACTAGGTATTTTTTAGATAATTGGTCCCACCTAAATAACAACGCATCTTCTGGAAGACGGCCATCTTGGATACAAGTCGAAATTTTCAAATCCGAAAGGGGTCGTGTGACATATGAAATGAGGGTGGAATTTCCTGAGAAACACGATGGTGTTGTTAGTTTTGGAATATCTTTAGCCGTTCTTGGGATACTGCAGTTTATTGGTAGGGACACTTTAATTATAGCAGCTGGAGCTCCTGATCAACAATCGAATCTGATTACTTCATGAAAAATCTGAGTTTTCTGCCTCCAGAGTGAGATCTGGGTGACAAGAAGTTTCTATTTCTATTTCGAAATACGTTTTTATGTCTCCGACCATTTATCGCAGGATATGTGTATCTATCTATATCTACCCATGGAAAGAGAGAAAAAAAAAGTGGTCTTGTGGGTGTTGGCGGGGTGTGTGCTTTAGATGGGTGTGTTTGGAGGAGAGTTATTGTAATGCCCCTATAAACGACTGCTGACTTCCTTTACTTAATGGAATTTTGATGAAAATCTCTCTTTAGGTGAAACGATGGGTTTCATTTTGCAGAATTACTCGTGCATCGGGAACGTGCTTAAAATTCGCTCAATTCCTAACTGCGAGTGTCGCCGGGGGGCGTCGGCTGCGAAATGAAAATGGAAACCGCCGACGCCCCGCTTTAAAGTAAGACGTCTACAGTTTCATATTTTTATGCCTCCTTCTTCTCTTGATTTCATTTTATCTTTTAGCTCATCCTCCCTAACATAGAAAAAGACAGACAGAGAGATATACCAGTGTTGCTAGATTAGAGTACTCCTCGCAAATCGGACTGCTTTAAAAAATTTATGATTTTAAACCATGTTTGTCAAATATACATAAAAGCTTAATACACACACTGGCCAATGAACCTGTGTAAATTAGTTTTTCTGGAAAGATAGTATCGATCCAGTTACTTTGCAACCCAAACATAAGATAAAGCAGATTTAGGGTTGCGTGATAACTGGATCAGTAAATGCAACTATCCAAAGATAAAGTTGCGCGAGATATTCAACTGCAGTAAAACGTATCTATAGCGACCACCCACGGGACCAAGCAAAAGTGGTCGTTAAGCTCAGGTTTGATTTTAAACATTACAAATCAACAACATAACTGAAAACATATGTTTATCTATATACAGGGTGAATACAAATAAGAGCCCCCCCCCCCCTTTTTTTTTTTTATTTATTTTCGTAACCGAAGCAGATATGTCAATTTTGATGATGAATCCAATGAATAGGAAGTTGTGGGTAACCTATCCACTGGTACCCACTTTTCATCATTCCAAATATGCAAATTAGGACACATTCAAACCTTATCTTAAAAACCGTAACAGGCACAAGAAAAATTCCGATTGAACACTTGTCCAGCATACAATTCCGAACAAAACTAAAAAAAATTGACGGAAGCTCTGGTGACTGCCAAAGCAGCGGGTTATTAAGGCGTAGAACTACTACTGTGTGTTGTTATTGGTTACTGGTTTGGCTACTACTGTTAGTGTGTATTTTTTTGGCGAAAAAAACAAACTTATAAGCTACATTTCTTTATTCAGTTACATTATAATTTTGTGAAGAATGGGTCTGTGATCTGAAAAGTAAAAAACAGATGACAAAAGTTCCGGAGTTATATTTCTAGTAAATGACAAATCACTATAAGGATTTTCCAATGTACTTGGGTAGTTAGTCGGGACTAAGTCTAACTTGAAATGATGTTTCATAAATTCAAATGCTCCTTCGTTTCGTTTGGCATCGATATTAAAATCGCCCATCAATATCATAAGTATATCCGCATCCACCTCAAACTCTTCATCTATTTGCCTGCACCTCTCAGTTTTTTTCAATAGTCCAGAAAACAGGAACATTTTTAAATCAACACGTGAAGCATCTGGATGTACAGTCGGGTTCAAAAAGGTTTTTACCTGCTCCTAGGGGGCTGAGCTTTCTGGATGTTGATCGGTTGCAAAATCAGGTACGTGTACTGAGAGTCAAGGCAGATTAGAATGGACCTGTCCCTTCTGAATGAAATTAGGATATACGCTTGGGATGTGCTCGTCGCGTGCTCCCTCCTGACAATAATAAGCGATAGCGACCGTTAAAATCTCTGCAGAGTTCGAATCCTATATGGATAGACATTTTTTTTTGTTCATTATCGCGTTTTTGATTTCGTTTAAGTTTTAAACACTGTATGTAAAGAACACCATAAATAGATTAAAATTATTTCATTCAAGTTTGCAATTTGATCTGTTTATTTGAGGGTTTAAAAAACTTTTCATGTTAATTGCCATGTCCTGCTTTATTCTATATTTTAGTTTTTAATAAACTATACACTAATTCAGATCACAAAAATCCTCTTTTGTTCAAATCATTTAATATTAAAACGCAAAGCATTTTTTAGAAGAGCAAAATTGGCACTTCTGCGCATGGGCATCTGCAGCCAACAAAGAAAGTTACGACAAACCATCAGAAGCCAGGGATTGTTGTAATGGGACAATATTCAATCATTGTTTTGAATTAAATAAACTGAAGATTTGCAGAAAGAAAATTCTGCCTTGATCATTTTATGACGTTTCCTTGTGACTATTGAAAAACTCTGCAAATGTTATGTTATCGTTAGAAAGAGCTTTAAAAATTGATCATGCGCTGACACTTTGTCTCAGTTTAATACTTTCAGAGAAATTTAGTTTAAAGCTATTTTGATTTTATATATTAACTCTCGTGCAATAATGAGATATTTAAGCTCTGATTATTCTCTTTGTTTGTGCATAATGATTATTCTATTTGTTGCTCTGACAATTTTCTACTTTATTATTTTTTAATTAAAGAGATGGGAATTAATAATAAGATGGGTCGTTCTCCGTCAAATTTTGACGGGATCCGTCTAGTTATATAATAAATTAAAAAAAAATTCGGATGGTTTTGGCATAATTGTCGTTGATTACTTTATATACACACAAAAAATGAGACTTTAACCTTTCGAGCAGTCCAAAGAAAATACCTTCCACTTAGTAAATCACTTCCGCATCACACCATAACGAGTGCTGCATCAGTTTATCTCTTGATCACGCATATAATTATATCGATACTGTGCACCATTTATGTTACATTATTAACCAAATAGATTAGTTTATTATTAATAAAACAAAAATTCTCATCAGAACAGCCCAAATAATCTTTTTATCAACCAAATATTAATGAAGAATAACAGGGTACTATACCGTTAAAATTTGATCGGATTCCAACAACAAGTTTCCGATTACTCATTCAACATCATAACACGTGTTCACTTGTGAGTACTAACCAGCACTTGTTACAATTTCATTAATCTAGGCTTTACAGAACCTGAGTTATTAACTAGGCATTTTTATTTCTGTTCATATTTCAGTTAGCGTTCAAATTCGGACCCAGGTTCATAGGACCTTGATCTCTATAATTGTTTTACACACGATTTGAATCACCCTTTCTATTTGAACAAATCAAAGTATTCTAGAATTTGCAGGCATTCCCAAATAACAGCAAAAGAAGTGAGCCTCAATTGCTGAAGCATTCTGTGTAAGCATCTATTATTTCTTTATATTCCATAAGTAGCTACATTCCGAATTTCAACCTTCTACCTCAAAAAATGTAGAACTTATGAAGGACTGATTATAAAACCAATAAGTTGCTCCATTCTTCCGCTACTTAATAATATACGTAGATAACGAGCACTTGAGCAATCGTGCGTCCTCACGCGCGCCGATGTCAGTAATGCTTAAAAGATGAACAGAAAGTAACAATACATTCCTTCTTGACAAATCAATTGTTATATGACATGCCATTATCTTGGTATTCTTTACACTCACTATTTTAGCACGTGAATTGACTTGAAGGGGTCCACGAAAAATTCTGAAAAGTTGATACGGAGGAGCTAAGACTCTGATGGTCATATTTCTGAACACAGAATTTGAAAAAGTTAATCCGTTTTCAAGTTATCGTGCAAATGGCGGACGGCCGGATAAACGTACAGAGCAAGGGCGCATTTATGCTAAAGCTCCTAATAAAGACATTTTTACAGATGCTGTCTAATTTTTTTTTACCGTCACGCTGAGTTGAAAATAAACTAAAAAATTCAATCGCAACTCGATATAAACATGTAACTCATGTTCATCACTTGCCGCTAAATATTAAAATTACAGCAGGAATGTTGTACACAATATCCGATTTTTAGGTATCTTTAATTAACGATGCGACATTATAGGCAGTAATGCTAAAATTTAAGAGTGGATGAGAGGAATCGGAAAACCCGAGAGCTCAGAACGTAGCCACCGTATGTGTAAAAAACATATACGATGGCTACGCTCAGGGGCATATTGTAATGGTGGACGCAGTCGAA
>JAHWFO010108063.1:1067221-1095984 GCA_023313115.1 Rhysida immarginata
TTGTTTGGTATTAATGTCCTTTCAACTGCCATGGTCATTTCAGGACGGCATTATAGGGGCCGCAAATTTTGCCTCGCAAGGGTTCTTTAACGTGCAGGGGGCAAACGAATACATGGGACCAACAGCTTTACTTCCCTTCCGAAGGAAATACGTGATCTCAGGATTTTCTCCCTGAAAAAATCCTCGTCGTCCTCGGCCGGGGTCGAACCCGCGTCCTCGGGCATCAGAAGCGATCACGCAACCACTGAGGCCGATGTGCCTGTTTAGGCCTTGTTATCCGCCAACATGAGTCAGTAAGCAACCAGTTATCACCCTCAATGATCTATTTATGGAAAATGGAATCCCTTTGAGTACTTTTTACTCCCCCTAGAGTAATAAAGTTGAATTTAGCGTACTTGCTATATTTCCTAACGTTAAAAAAACTTCCCTTTCTGACACTAGATGGTGCCATTTATACCCTCTCGTTGGTTATGTCGATTCGCATTTGATAAGAAAAAAAATCACAAGATTGCAGATTTGCGGTTAACGAGAAATTTTTGCACGAGCACACTGCTTGAATATTTCTTAATTGATTTCTCGTAACGTAAAAAAAAAAAAAACTCTCTAATATAGTAGCTATTGTGTAGTTGACGAAAAAGATCGGCCCTGGCCATCACCACCTAGACTATAAAGCAGACTGGCGCGTGTCTGAAAGAACGGACATGGATGAAGAAAAGATGGATGGGACACTCCATTGCCGTCCCCAGTGAGTTTGATTTTGGGGCGACATCTGGAGCTTTGCGTAGTACTAAATATAATCATCTGCTTAGATTGATTAATAAAATTAAAAATAGACTAAAAACAATAAAATAAAAAATATAAAAAAACTTGCTAAGCACACTTTTATCTTAAAAAGACACTTAATATATGAATTTCTTTTTTAAAAAATTTCTAGTACTACGCAAATCGAAACGATGGTGGTGAAGTTTCGGTTTAGTACTACGCAAAGCAGAAACTGAAACTATTTTTCTTTATTTCCCAGACAGATTTGGTTTAGTACTACGCAAATCCACAGAAAGCGCCACTGAAAAAAAACTCACGCTCGACGCATAGGAGTGTCCCATCCATCTTTTCTTCATCCATGGAACGGACCCCAATGGAGACCGTTTGTGCGCTTGCGTTTCCTTTGGGTGCAACTAAAACCTGATTCCACTGATCAAAGCATGCAGGCCAGCCAACACCACTATGGAGATTTGGTATTGTTTTCTCTCAATGAAATGTAAATTTTTATATATTTTATTGTTTATAAGTTTTTATTAAAGATGTGTTTCAGGTATATAAATGTATATGTTTTCACTGAAGTCGGTTTTTTTTTTTAAATTTAAATAAAAATGAATAAATTTTTAATTTTAATATTTATTTTTTAATTTTCAGTTGGGATCTATGTGTTCCCAACTTAACGTATTTTTATAATATTTTGTTAATTTTTTAAAATTTGTTAAATGATGTATTGCAGATATATAAATGTAGAAAAGTTTTGTCGCTTATGTCGTGTCCATATCATGAATAATTATAAATAATAACTGAAAATAATCTGTCAATATTCGACAGAGCATTCAACTAGGAAAGGACTTCTTAAATTTACGCTGAAATAAACATCAAATTTAATCCTTTTTTATATATTGATAAATCTTTAAATTTGTGTATATTTTTTACACACACACACACACACACACACACACACACACACACACACACAAAATATAAAAAATTACATAGACCCAGCTGGGACTAGATATTAATTATATGATTAAAATAAAATTAGATCCAAGTTCGCCAGTTCATTATTTTCAATTATTGTCAAAATTTGAATATGCAAACGTATTGCGGGTGGATAGTGGGTAAATTCAAATAAAAAAGGAACTTATTTTTCTAAACGGGAATAAAAAATATAGAAATTCTTATAGTATTCATGTTCTAATTCATTTCTAATGTTCCAACGAACAAAAGTCAATAAATTCGACATGTACGGATCCTCTTTAAAAGAATATTTTTTCTTTATAAAAGTATTGTTTGGCTGTGATGACCCGGAATATTTTTTCATTATAAGCGACAAACCCAACGAGATAGAATACTCAAACCCAATCCATGTATTCTATCTCGTTGGACAAACCACGTGGTCAACTTAGGAGGGGGGTTCAGGATTTGACTACTTATGACCACAAAAGGGAGGGAGAGGGATCAAGTACTATCCATGAGGACAAATTAATTTTAAAATGAATCAAATATGCATTTTAATACCTTCGTTGGGGAAAGGGTAACTAATTTCTTTGACCACGTAATTTTTAAGGGTGGGTTCAAATATGACCACCATTGACCACAGAAAGGGAGGAGAGAGCTAAAAAAGGTGAAGAAAGATATGATGTGTAATAAACCTTCACAGAACATTCTTGATTTATTTATTATTGGAATTAAGATGTTTAAACCACCATCCCCCCCTCCCCAAACAGAAAAAAAAAAATCATTTTTTTTTGTCTTTTCATGACAAAGTGCAAATGTACCATTCCAATTTATGCATGGAATGTGATACAACTAGAAATATATACGTGTATAAAAACTTGTATTTAAACTAATAATCCAAAAAAAAAATAAAAAAATATGAACTTCTTTTTTTATAGATTCATTTTTTCTAAATTAGTGACATAGAATTAAAAGAAATAAAAACCTCAAAGTTGTATACAGAGAAGTCTTTTATTAAATAAAAATCCCAAATGACATTTGTAAATAGAAACATTCATGAACAGAAAATAGTATTAAATTCAATTAAATTATTAACATTATTATTATTATTATTATTATTATTATTATTATTATTATTATTTCATATATACATTTATGAAACACATCTTTAATAAAAATTTATAAAAAATAAAATATATAAAAATTTACATTTCATTGAGAGACACAATGAGATTTCCAAAGATGTTCTTTTATTCACATCATTGGAGATTTCATACTAAATCTCCATAGTGGTGTTGGCTGGCCTGCATGCTTTGATCAGTGCGATCAGGTTTTAGTTGCACCCAAAGGAAACGCATGTGCACAAACGGTCTCCATTGGGGTCCGTTCTTTCAGACACGCGCCAGTATAAAGCAGGGCCGTCCAAATCGTGCACTTCGCCCGCGTGCAACATAAAAAGCTCGCGGGCAAAGCCAAGGAGATGGTCAAAACTCAGGAGGGGAGTGGATACAGTTTTTCCTATGCAGTGTTGCCAGACTTTAGGGGGCGATTCCGTTAAATGAGGCATTATTTCTTTTGTTTCTTTTCGTCTCGTATAACATGGCGCACATTCCGAAAAAGCATAAAATCACTGAACCAGCATTTAAACCGGAGTGGGAGAATCTGTGTTGTTTTGTTTTGTTTTTTTTTCATTTAACACGGATCGAATTCTAAATGCTTAATATGCAATCGTGTCCTATCGGGAAAAAGAAAGTACAATTCTAACTGACATCGAGAAAATTTTCACATTAAAACGAAGGAAATAAAATGGTAAACTGCCTCGTTTTTTTTTGGGTTTTTTTTACAGTATCGAATTGATAATTAGTAACTCGACTTTAAGGAACTGATCAACGTAATATACAATAGCGGGGGGGCGCGGGGAGGAAAATTACCCGCGTGCACGGGCGCTGCCCGCGGACAGAAATCTTGGAGAGCCCTGCTATAAAGTAATTCACGTTTTAAGGGCGATAGTTAGAAAAAGTAATAAATAAATAAATAAAAATTGTTATTCTTTCTTTTTTTTATTAAAATCTTAAGAGAGATGTAAGAAATAATTCTAAAACCAATAAAAGAATACAGCTGTTCAAGCTTTTGGTAAATAATTGAAGGTATACCGCGAGCATAATCTTTAGATAGTAGATGGTCATCCAATTCCACTGAAAAATGAAGCTAAAGTTTCTAGCTCCCGATAGGTGGGTAACTCAATTGAAAAATGGCGCTACATGTACAATCGGACTAAAAACGCATGCAGCGCCGCCCTATTGTGAGCTAGAAATTTTAGTTTCATTTTCAGTTTCAATGCAACCGGAATTATTGGCATAATACTGCCGAAATTATAATACTAAAGAAATAATTGACAATCCAACTATTGAATGCATTATATAGCTCACTATTAATTTTGGACATCAACTAAATAAATAAAATAACTTTACAAGTTAGGAAATTCAGATCACGCTAGGTGCCGCATAGAGCGCAGAAAGTCCATTGCGACTACGCGGTTCCTAGCGTGATCTGAATTCCCTAGCTTCCCTTAACAATGGAAAATGACGGGAGTTGAACGACCATTTACTTCTATAGACCGTGACCTCGAGTTGTTAAATTCAACAGTTGTGCTGCAGCAATAGTGTGGTTAAAAGCATTGTTGAGCTTTGTTGAAGTATCAGACGTGCGAAACTGGTTCGAGATTACAATTTGCAGCAACCCTTTTCGTTGCTTGTTCTTACAAATGGGGGCGTTCATGAGTGAAGACGACTTTGTGTAAGAAAATATACAGTTTTCGTTACAATTATATACTGGGACGGCTAAGAAGATTGTAAAAGTCGTATTAATGATTTTGAAAAGATTTCTTATCGAGATGTTTTATAATAGGCAAAGGTCTTGATTAAATAAAACCGGGGACTTGACGTGGGATTGTTTCCTGTGCGAACGAGGCGATCGTGGCAGACAACTTGCATAGACGGCTTGTTTGCAGCACAGAGCCAACAAAACCGTGGTTTTAATACCGCATCACGGATAGTCAAACCGCAAGATCTAGAGTCCTGAATGGAATGATCGATTAAGAAAAAAAGAGAAATTAATTCTCAGACATGACTTTATATCATACTTCCCCGTCCAGGAATTATCACCCGTACTCGCCTTTTTTATTAATCGATCATTCCGCTCTAGATCTTGCACTTTCCCTTTTTATAGTAATTAGAAAACTATAAAGATCTCAATCCTTGCTGCTAAACTGATGCTCTCAATATGAACAACCACCTTCAGAAGGCTCTGTGATTGAGTACAACCATGGATGAAGAAAAGATGGATGGGACACTCCATTGCCTTCCTCAGGGAGTTTGATTTTGGGGCGACATCTGGAGTTTTGCCTAGTACTAAATATAATCGTCTGCTTAGATTAGGCTAATAAAATTAAAAAAAAAAAAACAAAAAAAAAAAAAACTATAAAAAACAAAATGAAAAATATAAAAAACTTCCTAAGCCTACTTTTATTTTAAAAAGTCACCAAAAAGTAAAAAAAAATATAATTAAGTGTGGAAAATGTGGCGGCGCTTTTAATATTAAATTGTTAAAAGGAAATACTGCATAATAAAAAACACGCCACCTTTACTTTTTTAAAAATTTCTGAACAAAGGTTTCCTCTGGTTTAAACGTGATTTCATAATTGTTATTTTCCTCCTCTCTAAATTGAAACCAATTGAAATATTTTTCTATTCAATGCAGAAGTAATTCATCTTGGTCTTGAAGGAGTTATTGTAATATTTATGATAAATTACTGTTTTTGGCTCTAGCATTTTTACAATTCAAAGCAGCACAAACTTCACCACCGTCGTTTCGGTTTAGTACTATGCAAAGCAGCAACTGAAACTATTTTTTATATTTCCCGGACAGACTCGGTTTAATACTACGCAAATCGCCAGAGAGCGCCACTGAAAAACAACTCACGCTCGACGCATAGGAGTGTCCCATCCATCTTTTCTTCATCCATGGTATAACGCTAATGAAGCAGTTACATGCTGATGAGGGATGTTGATGAGGCTGTAGACAGAGTTCCTCAACTCTTTGAATCCATCTAGGAAGTATATTTTATTGTAGACAGAAATAATTCAATACTCATAGGAGCCTTTCTTTGATATTCTAAAATGTTAAGGATGCAATGTCGAATTTTCCTGGGCAAACCCAATTGGACACAAAATTCCAGTGCGAACATTTTAAAGAATCTTTTCGTTTATCCCAAGTGAATATTTATTGATTCTAAGGATTTTTCATGTGTTCTTATTCATATTCAAATTCAGATATTGCAAAATTTCATCAAACAAACAGACCGAGCAACGCCAGGCATATCTGCTAGTTAAAAATAAAAAATATAACAAAATTTCGGCTTTGGAATATGGTCATTGAAACTATAAATAAATAAATAAATAAATAAAATTGAAATTTTTAATTAAGAAACCATTTGTTGAAAGAGAAATTGTCTTTTCTTTTTTTTAATAAAGAATAACGTGACTGTATTTGGCCTTTATTCAGCATTCAACTATTTGATAAATTTATTAAATATTCGTGAAATATTGAAAATTTCCAATAGTACCGTAGTGGTATCATTAGCACAGGTACCCCTGAATCCAAAATGGACATGTCTTCGAACTTATTAATTACTCTAATGTATTCATTCAGGAGATGTCGTTACGAGCTGTTTGATATATTACATAATATAACTCGGCACTGGATATTTGCAATGGCACCAGAGTGGTGTCATTAAAAGTGATACTACTGAACCAATTTCGCCATTGTTAGATTGGCGAACACTTTATATTGAAAATATATCTTATCATTGAAAATTGTAGAGGGTGTCATTAGAGCACTGATTTCGTCCATATTCGAACTTGTTACGAGTTACGTAATGGCTTATCCCGTATAGCATGCCGCAGTTTAGTCGATAGGTAGCGGCGTTGATGGTTGACCTACGAGGTCTTGCAAATCCCAAATAAATCAACCCATTCCTCGTAGGTGGTGCATTTGTTTTTAAATCACTCGTTTTATCAGCTCATTGAAGATTAATCACAGATAATGTACTGTTCCGTACACCGTACGCATAGTCATCGTTTCTCGGTTTATTAAATAATCCAGTTTTTCCTTTTACTTTAAAAAGGAAGAAGAAAAAAAAGGTAGACCCCATCCGCAATCTCTTTCCATATTTATCAATCCATTCCTGCCTCCGTAGCATTTTCTCTGTCATTTTGCCGAGCCATAGGAGCGCCGAGATTTTCGTGAGCCGCAGGCTAAAAAGCAAGAGGACGACAATCCAAATGGCCTGCCCTCTTCCTTCTTCCACATCCATCGAGAGGAAGAAGGGGTTGAAAAGGAAAAAGAGAAAGTGTCAGTGGAATGCCGTTGTCATGAGAAAGAAAAAAATGAGCAGCAGCAGCCCATTGATCCAGTCTGCTGTTATTATAGCCCGTGACACCTGTTATTAGCACCGCAACAGCAACAACCCTCAACGCTTCACATAAAAAAAGAAAAAAAGAAAAGGACGACTTGCTCCACTTAGTGACGAAATACTTTGATCCGTTAGTGATAGGGGATCTCAAATTCCGATCAAATTACAGTCTCCCTATAATAACCACATCGATTTTCTGGCAAAAGAAAAAAAAAAACACTTTTATAAACTCCTCAACATGGTGCGCGCGTATATTTGATCTGCCTTATTGGACGACTCTACAGACTCTTCAAGAATCTGATTTGCTTAAGAAGCGCCACATGGACAATATTTTCAGTTTGAAAGGATGACAAAGTTGGTTAGAGTTTTATTGTTCGCTACAGACTTAAGGACCGGTCAATGTATTTCTCTCTATGCCATTCGATAGCTAATGCAGTAAGAAGGCTTATAAATTAAGTGAAGAACCGTGATGGTCTTCCTTGTTGCTCAAAAATCAGTCAAAACTGGTTCAATGATGATACGTGTTGTAATTAGACAATGTAGCTTTGAACCTATTTGGATTATCATTAATTCTACGTTATATTCATTCATGGCACATCATTCCAAGTTGTTTGATATATAACATGCCATATCTTAGCATTGAAAATTTTTGAGGGTGTCATAATGGGTACCATTAGAGCACGTGCAATTGTATCAATTACAATCATTTTCAAAATGGTTCATTCGCGGAACCAAATTTATCAATTGGCGAAAATAGTAGTGAGTAACCGCTTCTATCTCGTCATTACGATTTGTTTGATGTATTACTTAATATATCTCTCCATTGAATATTGCTAGGTGGGGTCGTGAAGGTACCATTTGTGCACGTGCTATTGAACAGATTTAGATAATATTGGTGAATGCTTCGTGCCATGAACCGTATTCATCGACTGACGAAAACAGATTTTGAAAATCTTACATAGCCTTGGAGGAGTTAGAGTTACAGACATGCTTCCCCATACTGAAAGCATAATCCGAATAGCCTCCTTTCGCAGCTAAGGCGACGGGGGAAGCTTGGTAGGTTAGGTGTCCATGCGAACAGAAGCATCACGTAACTCATCAAGATTCCGGGATGGAGGGTATCGCTGCCTCACGTGTCGATCCAGATGTTACCACAGATTCCCAAGGATTAAGATCTGGGGAGATTGGAGACCAGGGTAGTCAGTGGAACTCATCCTCCTGGAACCGTGCACGTCAAGTTTTGGCCATGTCGCATGTGGCACATTATCCTGTTGAAAGATGCCATCATTCGCAGGATACACAGTTGCCATGTAGGGATGTACCTGGTCGGCAACGATCGATAGGTATGCACAGCTATTGACGATACCTTCTACAGGAAGTAATGGACACAAACCATGCCTCAGACCATTACACTGCCTCTCCAGCTTGTTGCCCCCCAACAATGGTTTTGGGTAGATTATTTTCGATACGATGCGGTAGAAAACGCGACTCATCAGAAACTGCAACCTTGGCCCAATGTTTAATGCAACGCCGTTTCTTGTGATGCACGCTTGTCAACATGGGTGCTTGAACCAGACGTCTGCTGCGGAGGCCAAGTTGCAACAATGTGCCAATTCCTTGTTCATTAACGGCCCGTACTCCCCTACATTTCTAAGATATGGCATGTAATATATCAAACAATTTGTAACGACGTATCATGAGTGAATATAACGTAAAATTAACGATAGTCGAAATTGGTTCAATGGTACGTGGTTAGTGATACCATTATGCAGACTTCCAAACATGTACGACTCTTCCGTACGATGTACGAATTTTGATGTCATTGTACGATTGTACGGACAGCTTTATAAGGGTATGGATTTTGAAATAAAAAAAAATACATAGCTTTTGTTAGGTGCCTTATGAAGTTGGTAGAGAAATTACTACTGTAGAGTTCCCACGAATATGCCCCTTAGTTGTTGAAAGTGCTCACTGCGCGCGCTGCAGTCGTGGATGCGTCCACAGCACTGATAGGGAACACGTGCGTAACTGTTAAATGCATGGAGGGTGGGCAGGATGCGTTGCTCGCGCTAAGTGTTGCTGAACTTGAAATTGAGCCTTCAAGCTTGTACATTAGTAATGTTAATTAAACTTTTCAATGCGGTTGAACAGGGAAAGACCGGGAAAGCAGCAGCTGGAGCACGTGGTTAATTGTTCCCTCCCTATCAGTGCTGTGGACGCATCCACGACTGCAGCGCGCGCAGTGAGCACTTTCGACAACTCAGGGGCATTTTCGTGGGAAGCCGACAGTAGAAGTGTTTCTGAGAATTGCAATGCTGATCTGCCTAAATGCTTACAGTTTCAGAGCAATCTATATATATAAAGAAGGATGTTTGTGGGTCTGTGGGTCTGTCTGTGGGTGGGTCTGTACGTTTTTTATACAAATCTACAGTTTTATTCCGATCTTGATGAAATTTCGCATACATGACCTTCAAAGCATGAGGAAGGTCACTGTCTACTTCAGATTTCGAAAAAATAATAATTATTGATAAAAAATCGATATTCATGGTTATAGCAGGGCATATTAATGAGAAATATCGCATGACCAACAATGCAAGATAAAGTTTTTGCAACAATGGTATCGACACGCAATTCACAAACACTCTGCACGGACCAACAATATATATCTCATGACCAACAATGCAAATAAAAGTTTGTGCAACAATAGGTATCAACAATGGTTTCAACACGCAATTCACCAATAACAATGAGCTCAAAATGATGATGCAATGATAAAGCAGTCCTTTCCAAGAATTATAACAATGCAATATGGATAAGTTTCAATTTGTAACACTGCATAGAATTCCTGTTATTCAGGCTTTTCTTAGAAAAGAGAGTTCTTAGTACTTAACAATTTCTTAAAAATCTTTAAAAATGATCAGTAAATGGAGATAATGGAGAGTTAGCAGACTATTGAGAAAGAGTGGAAAGACGACAGAGGAAGCACTGCTTGAGCAAATGGGAGGCAAGTAAATAGAAGAATCGGTGACCGCTAGACTGCAAAAGTTTTGCTTCAACACATCGAGAGAAGAGTGGAAATTGCAACAACACTAAGTATACATCTGAGGTAAGATTACGTGGGTAAGAAATTATTTAGACTAGCAGTGGCATCTAATTTTTTGAGATTGTTCTGTTTACTTCCAAGTGTAGTTATCCCGGGCAACGCCGGGTACCTTTGCTAGTATAATGATATTCTTTGTGAAAAAGGAGGTTCTACATGAAAGAGGCCTTTCGAGTGGATAGTCGCTGAGTAGAGACGGGGCAGATATGGGACCCTAAAAATAAATCGTATAATCTCTCACACAAAATTTAGAGTTGAAATCGGAGTTCCCCAAGGATCTACATTGGGTCCATTTCTCTTCTACTATGTTGATGGAGACAAGGATATTCTCTAAGGTTGCTTCATATGAAGAAGCCTCTACTCTGCTCGATGGTATACAACCAATAATCTATCTTTAAATATACTGAACGACCAATTTATTAAAGACGCCCCGCTAATAGCGTGTTGCGCCTCCTTTTGCGGCGAGAACTGCTTGAATACGTGCTCGCATGGATTCAACAAGGTGTTAAAACCGTTGCGGAGGAATAGCAGCCTAGGCTGACATCACAGCGTCCCGTAATTGTTGCAAGTTGGACGGTAGTGTGGGAAGGCGTCGGATGGTTCTCTACACTTCATCCCATAAATGATCGGGTTGAGATCGAGCGACCGAGCTGGCTACTGAAGCAGGTGGAAGTCCGCGTCATGTCCCTCGAAACAGTCTAAGACCATTTGAGCAGGGTGACAGGAAGCATTGTCCTGCTGAAACTGTCCGTCACCACCAGGGAACACAGTCATCATGAACGGGTGCACCTGATCGGCAACAAAGTTCAGGTAGTGTGTCGCATTCACGGATATCAGAGGTCCCAGTATGTCCCAAGAGAAGACACCCCCAACAAGCACTCCTCCTCCACTCGTCTGCCGTTCGCGGTTCCTGATGAAGTAGGAACCGCGATTCGTCGGACCAGACGACCTTATTCCACTCATCCAGTGTCCAGTGGCGATGCCTTTGTGCCTATTGCAGGCGCGCTTTCCCATTTTGCGGTGTCAATGACGGTACCCGTACTGGCCGCCTGCTGTTAAACCCAGCTCGATGCAAGATGCGCTGCACCGTGTGCTCCGAAATGGGTTGGGATGCTCCCTCATTGAACTGCGCTGCAATTTATTGGGCTGTTCCCGTCCTGTTGCTGTGGATGATTCGTGCCAATCGCCGTTGGCCTCGTTCATCCACGGCCCTGTTTCGTCCGGAGTTGTGTTTGTTGGAGGTTGTTTTTTGGCATAATTGTCATTCACGGAATACCCTTAACACTGTTGCAAGGGAAAGCCCGAGGACAACGATCATGCCTCGTTCAAAGTCGGTCAAATCTTTGGATTTACCCATATTCAGTCCACTTCTGCTGCCGACTACAACTTGTGATCCTTTTATACACCGCTTCGGCCTGTTCCTTTGTTTGGGTTTCACTGGGAGGCCGATCTCTTTTCCGTAAGAGGTGTCTCTAATAAATTGGCCAAATAGTCTATATACGATCTTTGGAACTACAATAGAAAGTGGTGAAGTGATCAGAGACCTTGGGGCTCTTTTGGATGCCCGCTTGTCCTTTAGTAACCATAACCGCCCCAGCTAATCGGTGGCTTGGTTTAATCACCCGCATGTTTCTGAGAGCTTTCTTGACCCCACAACCTTCATCAGACTTTTTGATGTGTTTGTTCTATCTCGGTTGGACTGTCTTGGCACGACGAACGTATACAACTGGAAGGTATACAAAAAATTACTTAGGCCTTACATTAACTATAGCTTATTTCTGTTGTAGTCAATAGCTCTCCATTAGAAGTAGGCCTTGCCTTAGCCATCAGAGGTTCCTTAGCAACCTCATCTAATCCTAACCACGAAAGGCTTCTTTAGAAATCATATGATATGGACATGCTTAGGAACCATCATCACTTAACCATATTTGGGACGATCTGGACAGGTGGTCTAATGTACACAAGTGTCCCTTGGCAATAAACTGACCGTTTGGCAGTATTCTTATAATGAATTCAAAGCGGAGTGAATATTGTTGCCGCTCCTTTTTTCCCGATGCGCCATGGACTTTTTCCTTGAGGGAGGCTAAATAATCCGCGAAAACTAATAACAAGCGCGGATGCACTGATTGGCACCAAGTGTCGTCGTTCTGGGGGCCTTTATTAGGCGCATACCGAACTTTTAACGTTGTAGCGAGAGGTGAGCGCGTTCCTCTCCCCCTATTGGTTTGCCCTCGGGCATCGGCATCGTTTGCCAACCAATGGGATTCTTGGGCCGAGGGGTTGGTCATCTGCCAGCACTCAATAATACCCCTCCTTCGCTACCTCCTTGCCACGGCGCTTGCTGCTAATGGTGATGACGGCAGGAGAAGAATTTGGCTGAAGAATTTCAATTACGGCGCTCTAAATATTTAATCTCAACGAGGAGGCTTCGGAGAAAGGATGACGCAGAGACAGGGACCTCGAAGGGGGGGTTGCTAGTTTGACTTTTGATTGGTCGGGGCAAGGAATGCGAAGACACTGGCACGCCATACATGTCAGGGAATCGAGAGAAACTCGAAACAATTTCTTTTTTAATTTTCACCACTGGCAAAAAGGGTTCACCATAATAAAAATCGAAACATCAGCCCCGGGGTCATTTAACCCCAAAACAAACGGTAAATACTCTTCAACGAATATTAATACCCAAAAATTATAAACTCACATTTAATGAAAACGAAAAACCTAACTTAAAACACTTGATAGGCAAATGCATTCAGTTATGAAATGACAACTAAGAGTTGAGTCCTGTTTTTTTTTTGCATTCAAAAACATGTCCTCTCAGTTTGGCCAAAATTGTAACTCACCCTCATTAAAATGGTTCTCTCCACTTTATAAGCATTTTAGAATAACTTTAGTAACAACAACAGATTAGTAAGTACCGAAAGTTGCTTTATACTATCAGTGTGGGGAAACGTGTCTGTTCGTAACTCTCAGTCCTCCGAGGCTATGAAAGATATTCAAAATCAGTTTTCGCCAGCCGATGAATATGTTTTCGCGCACGAACCAATCACAAATATTTTCTAAATCGGTTCAATGGCACGTGCACAAATGGTACCTTCACGACCCCATCTAGCAATTTTCTATGGGAAGATATATTAAGTGATATATCAAACAAATCGTAATGACGAGATAGAAGCGGATATTAATTACTATTTTCGCCAATTAATAAATAAGGTTCCGGGAATGAACCATTTTGAAAATGGTTGTAATCGAAACAATGGCACGTGCTCTAATGGTACCCTTATGACACCCTCAAAAATTTCAATGCTAAGATATGCCTAGTAATATATCAAACAACTCAGAACGACCTGCTATGAACGAATATATAAGAATAAACCATTAAGAAATGACATAACGAAGTATCGAAAGGTTAAACTAAATCATACACGGAACCATATTTTTAACCGCCCTATGTTAACATTGTAAGTTTCTCATGGACCATAATACCATTAAACCACGTACCTTTGAACAAAATTGAATTATCATTAATTTTACCTGGCATTCATTTATTACACATCATTCCAAGTTGTTTGATATATTACATGCCATATTTTATCTTTGAAAGTTCCGATGAACCATAATGGTTCCACTAAATCAGGTGCCTTTGAAGCAATTTCGACTATCATTAATTTTACGTTATATTCATTCATGACACATCATTCCAAATCGTTTGATATATTACATGCCATATTTTAGCATTGAAAGTTCCAATGAACCATAATGGTTCCACTAAACCAGGTTTCTTAAAACCAATTTCGACTATCATTAATTTTACGTTATATTCATTCATGACACATCATTCCAAGTCGTTTGATATATTACATGGCATATCTTATCATTGAAAATTTTTGAGGTTGTCATACGGGTACCATTAGAGCACGTGCCATTGTTTCGATTACAACCATATTCAAAATGCTTCATTTCCTGAACTATATATATCAGTTGGCGAAAATAGTAATTTATATCTGCTTCTATCTCATCATTATGATTCGTTTGATTTATTACCTAATATATCTCTCCATTGAAAATTGCTAGGTGGGATCGTGAGGGTACCATTTGTGCACGTGCTATTGAACCGATTTAGATAATATTTGTGACTGACGAAAGCAGATTCTGAAAGTCTTTCATAGCCTCCGAAGAGTTGGAGTTACAGACAGACAGAAACGCTGATAGCATAAAGCACCTTTCGGTACTTAATAATTACGGAGGAAGACAAAACGCTGAGAAAAAACATTTCTTCTGAGTTACTGCAACGGGGGAAGCCTTCTTGTCACGGATTGTCACAGCTGATGAAATCTGGGTGCACCATTTTGAGCCTGAAATAAAACGACAATCGATGGAATGGCGTCATCCGCATTCTCCACAGAAGAAACAATTCAAAGCAACTGCTTCTGCTGGTAAAGTCATGATCACTGTGTTTTGGGACTGTGATGGTGTCATACTCATTGATGTGATGCCAAGAGGCAGCACCATTAATTCTGAGGCATATGTGAACACATTAACCAAACTCAAGAAGCGCTTCCAGCGACTTGGACGCCATAAGAACCCAGCTGATTGTTTGCTTCAACACGATAACGCTCACCCTCACACCAGTTTGAGGGCGTCGGAAAACGTCATGAAACAGGGTTGGACAGAGTTAGCCCATTCACCCTACAGCCCTGACCTAGCGACTTAAGACTTTCTCTTCTTTTGGCTATTGAAGAATGCCATTCGTGGAAGACATTTTTAGGATGACGAAGAGGTGATTCGCACAGTGAAGACATGGCTGCGTGAACAGAACAAGGACTGGTACCGAGACGCTCTTGTGTCTTGCTGGAAGAAGGACGGAGATTATGTGGAAAAATAAGGAGTGTAGAAGATACATCATTCTTTCGTGTGTATAAGTTTCATTGCGTTCAATAAATAATTATTGAAGAAAAAAATTGTGGTGCATTGCTTTCTGGGCAACCCTCGTAGATCCTGTTCTTTTTGCTTGTTTATAGTGTCTAAATCTTTGGGGTTAAAGATTTTAAAGGAAATATGATTGTCTACGTAACTTGGTATGCTTGCGCGCAAAAAAAGAAAAAAATGTGCGCCGAACAATTTGGTGTATTTCCCTTGTTAGTACAAGCTGAGAAATTGTCGTTTGATCTTCATAGGTAGGCTTTGGGGCTATATTATTCTAATTTATGTTGGTAAATGGATGAGGTGCAGACTGAGCAAATGCTGAATAATCAAGTGTGTGAATAGAGGAGGAGAAGACTTTGAAGGAAACAAAGACCAACTGTATTCGCCTCTTGCAAGCTGCACGGGCGCCACCATCGGGAAGTTTCTCAAATTATTTGTGGCCATGAGACTGGGATCTGAATGAAATGAAAATGTTCTTTCCTTATTAAATACGATTTCCAGTATGTTAATTTTAATCATACAAGACCCGAAATACTTCTTTCCTTTAATCACTTTATCCATAGCTGTCTTTGCTGAAGAAACCTATTTTCAGATGGAAATGAATAATATTTTGTCTATAATATGAATTTGAACATTCTATTACGCAGTACATCATAGAGGGCTTATTTCAGTCAATTCAGAAAATTTATACACAAAATAAAATCGTTCAAATGGAGATAAATTTGAGAGCCCCCATAGAAGACAAGCATAACGTATCCACAAATAGTTTACTCACATTCCCGCCCGGTGGTGCTTCGATCTAACTTGCAAGAGGCGAATATGTAATATAAAAAATTAAAAAAAAAGTTCGGTTATTTTTTGAACAGAACTCGTATTTGGTATCTTCAGAGATGAATTCTTTGACAACTACAAAGGTGAGAAGAATATGACAATGTTTGAGTTCAGTTCGCTCGTTGACGAACACTTCTTATGTTGGAACTAAAACTTATCTGTTTGTGAGTGACATAGGCTATTTGTACATTCGTCGATGAACTCCTTTTTTGCACGGATCCAAGACAAATCAAACATTGTCTTTAGCAAAAAGCTTTATGCGAGTTTTTTTTTGTTTATTTAATTTTGAGATATTTTTGGACAATTGTATCTATATATGATGGTATAATGTACAGATTTTTAAGGTACTCCTTTGTGCAGTCTCTGGTTACCAGTGTCAGTTGTAACTAATTAAATAGTTTTATTTTAACGGTCCATGTTTATGGTTACTCTGAGGGGAATAACATCATTCTGAGTGATTTGCTTTCGAAAATCATATGGTTTTTTCGTTGATGTTAAATATAATGCTTTGCTTTTAAATGCGCATGTTATGTGTAAAACATTGTTGTGAATTATTAGTAAAGCCCAGCAGTTGTCTTGTTTAATTGCTGGCATTGCCCCATTGCAATTGAGCCCGTTGTGTGGTAATTAAAAAACGGTAGACACTATTTGTGCAGTAGTTGCCTTAGCAAGTGATAAGTGTCCTTAGTGGGAGATATTGGTGTATCTTTCCATCTGTTTGTTTGTTTGTTACTCCATAACTTCTGAACCGGCAACCCCCGAGGCTGAAATTTTGCACAGAGGACCTTGAAGACCCGGGGAGTGTCATAGGCTTAGTTCCGTTCACGTCCGACCTCCCGTTGACCTCCTACGGTCTTCTAATCGATATTCAGATGGCAACAATATCGAAAAAATAGGAGATATCTCACCAACAATATGCACGGGCCAACAAAGCAAGGCAAAGTTTGGGCCAACAATCGGCAAGTTCTTTTTATATCAACAATCGGCTGTTTGTGTTTCTATGTTACGTCAACAAGGGCTGATATTCCATGCTTGCTTTAAGGAGGCTTTCAGTTTTAAGGGGATTAATAATAATAACGACGGTTCAAATTAGGCGGATGCCCCAAGCGGTAAACATTTTGGGGCCCTTAAACTGAAGCTTGGAGCCTCAATTTTGGAGCCCTCAAAACTTACTGCTATTTGATTTTAATAATTAAAGCTTCCTTCGATAAAAACTTCGATAAAAAAATTTAACTTGCTTTCAATTAAGGGTGAGTCAAAAGTCGCAGTACATCCTGTTTTTTCGAAAACCTTGTATGAATTGGGAAATCTGAATATTTCAGTAAGGTATGGGTGAGGTGGCCTATCTTTTACCGTAGGTACCGAACATGGCCGCCATCTTGAAATCGGCCATCTTGAATCTAAGTCAATTTTTTTTAAATGGAAAGGGAGTCGTATGCTATTTCAAATAACATCAGCATTTTCTGACAATTTCATTCCTGTAAACAGATTTGAAGTAGCAGTTATAGTTCAAATGTTACAACACATTTTGTTTCATTTTGTAGCAGGTAACTGAAGATGGCTTTGACCACGGAGGAGAAAACTGAGGTCATTTTGATGTCTAGAGAACGAAGTTTCCGTCTCATAGCTGCAGATTTTAACAACCGGCACCCAGAAAGACCTCCAATTTCACACAACACTGTCAGGTGCTTAATTGAGAAATTCCGAGAAACTGGGACTGTGGTTGACAAGTCATGGAGTGGCCATCCAATAAGCGCTACTGACGAGACAACCTCAACAATGGTTTTGGCGTCCTTCGTCAAGAACCCATAACGCAACACACGGTGTTGGTCAGCAGAATGTGGAATCAGCCAGTCGTCGATCGTACGAATCCTTCACGCTCATCAATGGCATCCATTCAAGATTCAGATACTCCAGCACCTAGCAGAGGATGACCCAGACAGACCTATGCGGTTTTGCACGTGGGTCCTAAAAGAACATCGACAAGATCCCTCTTTTGCACAAGGTATCTTGTTCAGTAGTGAGATGTTCAATTTCCTGGTCATTAGATTGGCCGACTTGGTGCTGTGGATTGGCCACCCAGATCACCTGATCTCACACCACTTGACTTTTATCTGTGGGGTCATTTAAAGCAACTCGTATATGCAGAGAAAATCAGAAACAGACACCATCTCCAGCAACGCATTGAAGAAGCGTGTGGTAGCATTTCTGCGGAAATCCTTCTGCGAGTGCATGACGATTGGATTCAGCGCCTTCAAATGTGCCTTGACCAAGAGGAACACTATGTTGAACACATTAAATGACTGTCCTTCATGGAGAACAGTTCAGCCTGTAATACCAAACAAAATGTGTTGTAACTTTTGAATCATAACTGCTACTTTAAATCTATTTACAGGAATGAAATTGTCAGAAAATGCTCATGTTAATTGATATATCACATGACCCCCTTTCCATTTAAAAAATTGACTTAGATTCAAGATGGCCGATTTCAAGATGGCGGCCATGTTCGGTATATACCGTTGAAGGTCTTCGAAAAAACAGAGTATACTGCGACTTTTGACTCACCCTGTACTTGATTAATTATTGGGTCTATTTTTTATAACATTCGGAGCCCTATGGTATCCTGGGACCCCCACGCAGCCGCTTAGTCCGCTCACCGTTAAACGCGCCACTGTCTATATCTATAACATCGGTTGTCTGTTTGTGATTGTAAATGAGAAATAGTGGAAAGGCGGCAGAGAAAGTAGTCCGTTCGCTCAGCGCTGTATCAGTTTCGCTCACGCACTGTTTTGCTTCAAGTGATGAATGCCCAAGTTTGGCTTCAAGATATCGAGAGCAAAGTACAAATGCAACAATAGATTATCAATAAGTGAATGATGGAAAAATGGAATTAGATAAGTCCAATAAATAATATCATCAGAAAATGGAAAATTAATCAAATATAATTTCTTAGAAACAAACGATCATGTACATACTTGAAGAAAAAAACCTAGCCCCATAGAAAGAACTGAAGCCGGCTATCGAGCACCAGATGAAGAGGAGTCGGCCACGCTTCAGCGCAGTTTTCGAAATCGTGCGAATTTTCACCAAGTGGCCAACAGCCGGGTTAATGTAGTTCCATCGGAGTAGACGCATTAAATCGAAACTCTCCGTGCATGCAAGATAGCCATTGCTCTAAAAGATATGCTAGCACCCTGGTAGAGCAAACTGTAACGGGTGAATTTGGGCATTCATTGTATCATCGTTGCCAAGTTCACATCTAATGTATGATAACGTTGCCAATAAATTATTTAGGCTTGGGACGTCATTCGCGTGGAATTTTGGAATTGTTGAATATTTAGATGAACAAATGATTTTTTTAAAGTCAATTTTTTATGATTTCTTATTCTGTATCGATTATTAGCAAGTTTAGAATAAGTCCATCTGCAGTAATGAACGATACTTTTTTTTGAAGTGAAAGACAACGACTTGGGGAGTGAAATGCTTATACTCTGTCCAACGAAAGAAAAACTGGGCGTGTCCAGTTAAAATTCCAATTTCAATTGTTAAACATTGGTAATTTTACTTACCAACAATGGCTAACAATTGAAATCGGAAATTTAATTAGACACGCCCGGTTTTTCTTTCGTTGAACAGAGCATAGAATGAAACGTTTTTCGCGTTACGGAAGTGACGTACTTCCAACAATCCAACCTTCTGCTGTGGTCAAAAAACCCTCACCAGTGAGAGAATGATGACGTCATTTCTCACTGGGCTAACCGTCTTTTTCTCGGTGAGGACGGTTAGAGTATAGTGGATAGAAGGGGTATAGCAGCACTATCTGGCGGTTTTGACCGCGTGAAAATGATGTCACAGTTTTCTCACCGGGATTTCTGACCGACCAAACGCTAACTCTTCTCACCGGTGACTTTTTTTGACCTCAGCCTTCATTGTTTCCAACAAACAAAAAACACTGATTGTTAACATCCGAAATGGAGGGTGACAACACCTCCTAGAGAGAAGGCCTGCGGGCAAAAGGTGTATCATCATCAAGCGGCTATTGCTAATCGTAGAAGCCCTAAATTTGGCCGCTCGATGATGTAAGAATGTATACACCTTGTGTCCGCAGGCCTTCTCTCTAGGAGGTTTTGAGAGTGAGCACCGAGAGAGAAGGCCTCCGCATTGAAATGTAATACACTGTTACTGCATCATCATAGATAGTGCAAATTCAGGGCTTATTATTATTATTATTATTATTATTATGATTGTAGTTATGTGAATCAAACGGAGAGTTCGCCTCCAAAAACAAGTGTAGAGCGCATAGAGCTCGTAAACGAACTGAAGAAGTAATTCCAAACAAAAATAAAAAATATAAAAATAAAACGGAAGTTAAAAAGTCTATAGGACGCGTACCAAATTTTCGAGCTCGTAAAGGACAGCAGTTGGAATCAAGTCCGCCATATACATCTGCAAAAAAGAGTCAAAAAACAAAAAATACAGTGAATATATCACATAACACCCTGCGTCAAAAGTAATTTTAATAAAATAATGCAAAGCGGTGATGAACAGTGGATTTGTGCAGTCGGTCGTTTGGTCTTGCCATTTTTTTCGGATTTTTTAAATTTGACTTCAGATTCGGATAAACTATCGAAAATTAGAATAGGGATAAATGCCTATAAAACATTTGATTGTTGCGGAGCGAAGACTATTCGTAAAATTCGAAGCTCAGTGATTGTTGATTTAATGAAGTCATTCCGCATGCTCGCGTTTAATGTCATTTTTTACACGCTTTTATTTAGCTTGAAATCTCTGTTTGTTTGGGTGGAATTTTGTAATCGATATTAAAGTTACTTCCTATTGACTTGAAATTTTGCACACTTACTTGCTCCTGATGACAATACATGAATCAATTAAAAAATCCATTAAATAATTGATCAATTAGTGGCAATTAATTAATTTAATTTTTATATGAATACTTTACCAATAGATGGCGTTAAAGTGTGTTTTACCCTATTAAGGCCGGTTCCCACTATCCGCCGTGAAAAGCGGAACGGTTAAAACCACCGCGGTTAAGCGCAGCGATAATTCCGCCGATCAGTTCCCACTATCGCGGCACGTTACGCTATAGCTCAAGAGTCTCTTCGAAGATCGCTTTCGAGGATTCTCTTCGAGCCTTTTCCCATAACGGACGCATAAAAAATGGACGTAGCGTTTTAAGTCTTTGCAAATAAACAAAAATGGACGGAGATACAAGCAAGGGTGTTGCTGTTTATTTCATGATGTTCGCTAAGATTGCTGCACTCCTAAACGATACTATCCATTAACGTCGCCATCTTGGAGAGATTGTCAACGTCACACAAATGCATTGATTTCATTGGCGGACGCTGCCTCGGCGGATTTTACCGTCGCAGTTAAGTTAAATCCATCTCAACTCTAGACGGTAGCGGATTTTACGCCGCGGTATGACGTCAAATCCGCGCTGCTTACGTCACGCGCGGTATTTCCGCCGCGGTTCCGCGCTAGTGGGAACCGGCCTTTATTGTTAACATCGTTCTGGCAAAGCAGTAACTCGTATTTTCAACTCCCATTAATAATTATTTGATTAATTGTATTGCTGGAGACCTCGTTTCAATGTCAAAAGTACACATTTTAGTTTATTGTATAATAAAGTACATTATAAAATATTATTTATATTTCTCTAAAGCTTTTGTAACAACTTTAACATTTTTGAAATAAGACGTTGCTAGATCATAAACTTGTATTTGTATAAAATACTTTGATTTTTTTAGGCAAATCTTTGATATTTTAAATTATTGTGTTTTTAATCATTATTAGTAACATATCCTTTTGACTGATTACATCCTCCAATGTTTTTCACCAAGAACAGATGAAGGGGTGGTATCATCATTCACTTCTGTTCCTTCATCTGTTCTTGTTTTCACTGACTATTATCATGCATTTGAAGCTTCACTTCGGTCGGGTGTCCCGCGACACAAAAAAAGAAGAATTGAGCTTCTTGTCAAAACCTAAGTAAAAACTAGTAAGCAGATAAGTATAGTCACGACGTACAATTCATAAGCGTCCAACAGCTATGATGATGCTCTGGTCTTGTCTATGATACGCTGAACTACCCTCCAATCTTCGGCCCTGTGATTTTTTTTTTTAAAGAAGGGCATTTACCAAAAACATTTCAAATTATCGTATCTTCTCTTCCCATGGGCCGACTGTGGTAAAACAAAGCCTGTATGTTGCCACAAGATTTTCCAAGCTCAAATTTGTGGCGAGCGAAATAGGAGAACTACAGCCACAGCCAGGTCTGAAGAAACGTCAGATCAAAGTTTTGTTTTATTTTCATTCTATTCCTTCCTCTTTCGAAACCACATGCATTATTCCACACATACATAGAAGTCGGATAGAATCTCAGATTTAAGAAAACATAGAAAAACATGTTTTCTTTAAACTGTGGTAGAATTGCTAGAAGGCCATAGTTAGAGAGCGCCATGTATTGGGAGCATGTTAAAAGAATTCTTCGGTTTTTCAATATGATATTTACTGTATTAATTCTAGCCTTTTTCATGCGTTCACTTTCACTGTATATTCACATTCAGATATTGCAAAATTTCATCAAAAGGGACCCCGAGCAACGCCTATAAAGGGATTGTCCCATGATGTTGTTCATAAAATTAGAAGTGTTATGTATGGGCTTAAGAAGCTTGGATGGCATAGTTAGAGATAGATGATTATTCTGATGGCTGATCAGGAGGTACTAAATTGCCATGGTTTAATATTGTAATGCAAGGCTGTAAGTTTTGTTAAGCTAACTGCTTGGTATCTTATTGTATACAGACACTTTTTGTCTTGACACTTGAGATTGTTTCCTTTTATTTTAATTATTATTTAGGTTCACTTTTTCTCGCCTTTTTGCCCAATTGTCTGATTTGTTATTCCTGATATCGAATTTTCGAATCCTGATGCGTGGGAGGTTACAACATAAACCACTCGAACCAGATAACTCCACAAATTCTCAATCGGGTTAAGGTCGGGACTGCTTCTTCATGGCGCAAAAACAATTCCGTACACACCTCAACCGACACTCTTTTTGGTTTTCCGTAAGTTCATGTGGGACCCATTTGTCCTGCTTTTTCACCTTGCCGATAGTCCTACGTTGTCTACTGACAGTCGACGCTGATACAGCATGATCCCCTGCAAGGTCCCGCACAATTTTTGACGGGTCCTCTTCCACAGATCGCTTCAGATCACCGTCATTCAACACGTTGGACCGTCTGCCGCGTGCCTCACTTGCCAGGTCCGTCACTCCCGCCCGGAATTTTCGGAAGCAACGTTGGAGAGTACGTTCGTTTATGGTGCCTACACCGAATACCTTATTGATGTTTCGAGAGACGTTGGATGCAGTGTGATTCAACTTGAACTCGTAATGCATTATCCCACGTAATTCGTATGAAGTCATGACTATCTTCGCTTGGGTTCAAACGCTATTAAATATCATCGCAGACATGCAAATTTCAGGCAGCTGGTCGCTGATAGGTTTATTTCTGGGAATGTACCACTTTGTTATGGGTACTTGCTACTAAACGTGGAAACCGTGCTGAAGCGCGAAACCCACCTCGAAATCCCACATTTGATACGCAACGACCTGATATCATCGCTTTGCAAAGTTCAGTCTGGCTTCTTTATGCTGGGAAGTCAACTTTGGTTTGGACTTGATCTTTATGTACGCACGATGATCTGATGCTAACAGCACATTACAGACTGTTCTTGGGTGAACCGGTGCCTGTAGCATTGGCTAATCTAAGTATCTGTCTTTGAGCTCTTGTACTGAGCTTTTTCGGCCGTCCTGATCGCTTTTTGCCATGTATTTTTGGGTTAGCAAGATAATTGTGGACTACCAATAACAGCGATGGCAATTACACATTCTGACTGTCCACATTTATCCCTTTAGATGATCTGTTAGTTGTTTGGAAGTTAATCGATGGAATACATGTTTCTATATTTATATCTCGGAGTGTACATTTTGGAGCTGGATATTATGACATGATAACAACTTTATTTTGAGAGTCATTGGATATAAGGTCTGTACAAGAGTCAATCCTTATGAAGTGAAACCGTGATGCAAAAATCTAAGAGTTGAGAGTTGCGCTCGACGACCGCCAGAGGGCGATGTCTCCTCCGTTTCTAGGCTCCATATAACGAGTTGAGCCGGGGTGATAATTACCCTTTCAGGTAAGAAAAGAGCGGGAAGGTGCAATGCGAGATTTTTTCCTCGATGCTAATTAGCTGTCTCATGTGGCATCATGTTCTTACATCAAGAACCCATTGTCAGAAGGTGTGAAGAAACCTTTGCGTTCGTTTGAAGACGCCGCCATTAGTTCACCTAGAGAACAAACAATTCTAGGTCCTAGAATGTCCCGGAAAAGATCAAAACGTGTCAGACACCTGTTTCATCGCATATATAAACTACTACGACATCCACTAGACTCATGGATATCCATTGGATAAAGAAAAACGAGTGGTGGGTTTCTTATATAGTGAACTCTTTCTAAAGGGCAATGCCAAGTCCATACAGCACATAACAATATTAAAAAGTCAATCTAATTTCGGCAACCCCTAGTAATATCACTGAGTCTAGAAAAAGAGTAAGGCTCGTTACGCTTAAAAAATTTCTTATGTAAAAAAGAAAGAAACGGGAATATACCTTTTTCAGCTTTTTAAACAAACAAATAAAGACTTCAATATTACACTGTTGGTCAAAAAAAGCAACACCTAGAAGGAAAGGATCGAATTATTTGAAATTTTGCACACAAGTAGCATTGATGGCATACAAGAAATGATTCAAATTGATTCAGAAGAACGTTGTACAAGGTGACTCCCATACCCTTCTGGAGAAGAATAGTTCCGACCAGATTTGCATGAAATCTTCAGTTTGGCATCTGCATTGAAATGGAACGGTTAAGCGTAGGTGTGGTACCAACAACTGCAATGCCTGCACACACCGCCGTGCTCCTGTGCAACAACTCACGGATTTTGACGGTCGTCATGTTTCTGTGGTGGCTCCATGTTGTCAACAATACTTTACAGAAGGAACCTCACTCACATAGACCTGGTTCTGGACGCCCACACACTACTAACCCACGCCAAGACCGTCGAATCGTACGGCATCCACAAGCAAATAAAGGACCAGAGTGGCGCTAGCTTTGTCAAGACGTACCATTGGTAACAGTTTGCTAATTGCAGGACTGCGGGCACGGATCCCTCTAGCCAGACTCCCACTTCCGCAAGAACACCGTGCTGCGCGTTTGCAGTGCTGCCGCGAAAGAGCCGACTGCAGAGCCGAATGGGGGTCTGTGGTCTTTAGTGATGAGAGCAGATTCTGACTGTACGTGTGCGACGAAGAGCAACAGAGCGCCATCTTCCAAGACGCCTCCGTCTACGATACACAGATCCAACCCCTGGCGTAATGGTGTGGGGGTGCGATCAGTTACAACTCGCGATCACTCTTAGTGTTTGTGGATGGAACACTGAAGAGGATTCGGTACGTCCAACAGATTGTGGAACTTGTTTTGCTGCCCTTCTTGCAACAAGAGGATAACATGTTTTTCCCAGCAGCACAACGCCCGTCCACACACTGCCCGTCTTAGCTTGCAGGCTTTACAACATGTAGCACGACTTCCCTCAGGCCCCAGCATGTTCAGGAGGCTTGGAACAACTTACCCCAAGACGACATCCAGCATCTTTATGACCGTATGCATGCAAGAGTCGACAGCATTTCAAGTTCGCGGCGGTTATACGATCTACTAATGTGGTCAATTGAATCATTTCTTGATGAAGGGAGTGGTTTATACGAGAGATCAAAATGTATGCAATCCATCTGTGCGCTGATGCTAAAAGCCTCATCGACCGCTCCAACAAAGGAGACCAGGTTAGTGGTGATAGATCTTCCCCTCCTAAATCGATGTTGCTGATCAGCAAGCCATGGATCAACAGCGGGAGATAGCCGATTAAAGATCTGAGTCTCAAACACTTTCTCAAAAAACACGGGGTTGATTATAATAACGAAAGGTGCGTTCCTATAGCTTGCTTGGAGCGTGAAGCTTGAAGCTTTAAGCGTATTGCGTGTGATTTTTCAAGCTCAAGCTATCCTAAACACGAAGCTGATATGCGCTAGTTGCGTGAAGCAAGAGGATTTTCAAGCTGCTTTTTCGCTTCAAGCGTACATCTAGCTCAGTTTGATTTTAAAGCAACTTGCTGCTTGGAAATGACCGAGGCACATGCGCACTACACACATTTTCCTGATGACTGCAATGGATGCGTACATTATAGTGTGAATATAAAGGAGAAAAGGGAAGGAAGAATTCCGCGATTTGTGTTCGTTTCTTTTTTCTCCTTTGTATTCATGATTTCTTTGAAGAAAATCTTCATTTTATTATTATTTCTTCTTTGAGTATTATAGTATGCTTTTAAAAATTTTTATTAATAATTTATTAATATTTATTTCTTTTATTTTATTTACCTAATTTAATTTATATATTATTTTATTAATTTATTTATTTTATTTATTATTTATTTTTTTTATTACATTTAATGAGTTTTATTAAAAAAACTTATTAATTTGTTATTTTATATTTCTTTTTATTCTATTATCATTTTATTTTAATTTATTTTATTATATTCATTTATTATACACTGAATTATGACCGCCACGTAGGTATATGTAAATACGGTTGTGCTCATTCACAGGGGGGGGGATAAACCTGCCTGTTGGAAGATATATAAAGGTGATTTCAGAGGAACATTTCGTACAGCACTCGGGCCTAACAGGCCTTGAAAATGGTATGATCATTTCGGAAACCGCAGTTTTCGTGAACTGTTCGTGTAGTGCCGTAGTGAAGGTGTACAATGAGTGGAAGAATGGATAAGATGTTCATTCCAGGCGTAGAAACTGTAGAGGACTATGGGCCATTAATGAAAGGGGTGAGCGGCGCTTGCGACGGCTAGTTACATGACCATCATGACAGCCCAAATGAACGAGGAATGCACCAAGAAGCTATCGAAAACAACTGTGAAACGCACCGTGTTGCGTCTTGGCCTTCGCAGCAAACGACGTGCGTTTGCATTGCTGTACAAACATTGGATTTTAAACCAGTAGAAAAAGGTTGCATTTTCCGATGAGTCGCATTTTCTACTGCATCGTATCGATGGGCACTCGCGTATCCGCCGGGAGACATCCGAATACAAACTGCCCGAAACCATTGTTGGGCGGCAACAAGCTGGAGGAGGCCATATATGGTCTGGGGCATTTTTCGTGGCATGTTTTGGGTCCATTACTGGAAAGTACCGTCAATAGCTGTGCACATTTATCCATCGTTGCCGACCAGGTGCATCCTTACATGGCAACTGTGCATCCTGCGAATGATGGCATCTTTCAACAGGATAATACCACATGCCACTTGGCCAAAATTTGCCGTGCATGGTTCGAGGAGCATAAGGATGAATTCCACTTATTATCCTGACCTCCAAACTTCCCAGATCTTAATCTTTGCAAGGATATGTGGGAACACCTGGATCGACACGTCAGGCTGCGAGACCCTCCACCACGGAATCCTCATGAGTTCGTGATGCTCTACTGTTCGCATGGACACAGATACCTGTTGCCACCTTCCAAGCACTCATGGGCACTCATTGATCTATGCCCCGTCGCCTAGCTGCTGTTGTGGCTGCAAAAAGAGGCTATTCGGATTGTTATGCATGCGGTTATAATTCAGTGATTCAATCCTGTATATAATATTCATTAATTTAACTTTATTCCATTAAATTTTTATTGAATTTATTATATTTATTTGTTATTTTACTAGTCTTTTTATTAATTTATGTATTATTTTAATTTATTTATTACTTAAGTTTATTTATTTAATTAATAGGTTTGTTTATTTAAATTTAGTTGCTTTATTTTATTTTATTTATTTATTCCATTTTTTGCAGCCTCATCGAAAATAAAAATAATTATCACGTTTTGCTAAATTGGAAATATTTTATCCGTTTTTACAAAATTTATTTATTTATTTATTTATTTATTTATTTATTTATTTATAATAATAGAACAATAAATTGGCAATAATCATAATACAACAATATAAAAGAAAAATCAAATAAGATAAATTCAGTAACTTTTGTATCAAAATACTTTATAGATTAATTAGCAATAGCTTTTTAAAATTAAATTCCTTTTCAGTAACAACTAACATTTTCGTGCATTGAAGGCGCCATGTTTTTTGAAATTCACGCCTGCGATTTCTCGCGAGACACGTTAGCTATGGGATAGCTTCAACACTATCTTGGTTTGTCAAGCTGTACTTTTCAAGCCATATTTTTCTAGCGAGTAGAATTTGCTTCAAAGCTCAAGCGAGCTATGGAAACGCACCTTTAGATTTATAGGCACTGGGATAATGCCCGCCATTCAGCCATTTATTAAAAACTTTAGCGAGTGGGCTAGCAAAAGAACATTTACAGCCTTTAACAATGAGGGAGCCCCCATCCCGCCCCGAAAATCTTTTAGGCTTAGGATCTTGTATAGTTGTAATCATCTCAGATTTATCAAAGGAACCATTGATAGAGAGGTTGGTGAAATCGTCCCAGTCTCCCCTGTATCCTGGTAGATCATCTTGTTTGTAGCCAATGTGCTGAGGATCTGTTAAAAATTGAAATTTCCTTTTTAGTTTT